>CATIWQ010780609.1:0-19062 GCA_949673415.1 Euphorbia schlechtendalii
GCCAGGCTTGAGCTGGATTTACAAGGTAATTCCCAAACCCGGTCCGGGCTCACGAATATTTTTTTGGTTATAAATTTTTTTATTAAATTAAATAATAAAAATATAAAAATAAATCAAAATATATTTAAATTTTAAATATAATTGCATTTTTTACTTAAAATCTTTAATATTTGGTAAAATTTATGACAATCAAGTATATAAATTTAATAGTATAAAATATAAAATTTTAAAATAGTTATAAATTTAATGTATAAATATATAATAAAATATATAAAATTTTTTGTCGGGTCAGGTTCTGGCCGGGCTTGGGTATTTATATAAAAACCAAGCCCGATTCATAAAAATTCGGGCTTTGATGAGCTCGGGCCGAGTTTTTGAAAAAAATAAATGTTCAAGCCCAGCCCGTTGAAGCGGGCCCGCCCGGCCCCCTAACAGGTCTACGTAGAACACATCTCTTGATTGTGAAATTTGAAGAAAATGTACGAGTGATATTCGGTCCTTGATTAAAATGAATGATGATTTAGCCACCGATCAAAACTAATTCACGGGGACACGAATTTGGAAGTAATTTAAGAAAAAATAAACTTAAATATAGAAATAAAGTAGTACGCGTTAACCAAGATTAAAATATTATTTTACGTGTCTACACAACTCGAAAGTTCTTTTAATGTCGGATAAATTAAGATTGATAATTTATTGCACGATGTATTCACTTAACTTAAGTACACAAGGTACTAAATTTAATATTATAGGTACCAAATAGGTAAGAATGAGTGAGGTACCAGGATAAAAAAGGAATTTAATTCCATTAGAAAAGACAATGACTAGCATATTATTAACGGAGATAAATATTTTATTCTTATTTTGAGTATTTAAATTGTAATAGTAGAGATGGTGGATTTGGAAATTTAAATTAGGATTAAAAAAAATGTAAGAATCCTAAACTTGCAATTTTCTTGTTTGACGGAAAACTTTTAAAAGTTTTAATTAGTTTTATAAATTTGATAAAAGTTCATCAATTTACGCGTGACGTTGAAGAGTTAAATAGGTGAACTTTTACCAAGTTTTTGAAATTTCACGGTGACATCACTTAAAGTTGCCAAAAAGGATTTTGGCCCTAAAAAAATGCGTTTTGGACAAAAAAAAGTAGTCAAATGCATGGTTAGGAAATATATCGTTGCTAGGGGCATTTTTAACCATGCTCAAAAAATTGATCCGGGTTCAAATTTTTATTTTGTACAAAGAATTCTTTCCGGGATCCAGTTTTGGTTTGGATTTTTTTTAAAAAAAATTATGTGAGAGAATTGGATGTGGGATCCAATTCTCCCACTATGCTGTGGCCGAGGCGACAGAGCTGTCACCTCAGCCACAGCAAAACAGTCATAACTGGCTACCACAACCAGTTTTGGTAAAAGTTGGCTGTGGCAGCCAGTTATGAAATGTGTTGCAGTCAAGGTAACTATTTGCCTCAACTGCAACATATTTTGACGTATTTGAGATTCCCACACCAACTGATGCAGTCTCCCCTTGGAGAGTTATTATTTAAAAAAATAAAAAAAACAATTTATCTTTTAAATACCCCATGCATCTTCATTGCATCTTACAAACATTTCCTTTTCATTATCAATTCACTCCACCACACACCATTACCTTAATCAACCATAATCAATTAATATGATGGATTATGGTTGATTAAGGTAATGATGTGTGGTGGAGTGAATTGATAATGAAAAGGAAATGTTTGTAAGATGGAATGAAGATGCATGAGGTTATTTAAAAGATAATTTTTTTTAAAATAACAACTGATGCAGTCTTCAAGGGGAGACTGCATCAGTTGGCGTGGGAATCTCAAATAGTTGAGATTCCCACGCTAAAATGTGTTGCAGTTGAGGCAAATAGTTCCCTCGAATGCAACACATTTCATAATTCGCTGCTACAGCCAATTTTTGCCAAAATTGGCTGTGGCAGCCAGTTATGATTGTTTTGCTGTGGCCGAGGCGATAGCTCTGTCGCCTCGGCCACAACATAGTGGAAGAATTGGATCCCACATCCAATTCTCCCACAAATAATTTTTCTTTTAAAAAATCCAAACTGAAACTGGATCCCGGAAAGAGTTCTTTGTACAAAATAAAAACTTGAACTCGGATCAATTTTTTGAGCATGGTTAAAAATGCCCCCTGCAACGATTTATTTCCTAACCATGCATTGTTTGTCTATTTTTTTTTTTCCAAAATGCATTTTTAGGGCCAAAATCCAGTTCATTGTGTTACATTTATTGAAAAAATAACAACCATTTTGGATCAATTATTGGAATGTTACCGTAATAATATTTATTTTACCCTATTGTTTTCATCAAATAAATTAATAAATAATATAATAATGTTTCATTGTTTTCGTAAACAAGACAGACAATTATTTCTCAATCATACTTGTTGAAATTTGATTGGTTTAAATTTTAAAGATAATTTTTTTTAATTTTTTCTCTTAAATTAGAAACTAGCACTTGGCATCAATGAAGCAAATTGGTGCCCTTTTGCAAGTGTGAGATTACGTGAAATTTTTGAAAGTTTGATATGACGCATAAGTTTAATACCAAATTGAAGAGTAACGAATGCAAGTAACCTTATTTTGTTGCAATGGGATGACAATTAGAACATTATTGGGCCTAAAATTAACCCACCAACCGGAGTTTGATTGAACCCTCCAGTGTGCATTATCTAGACCAAGCCTAGCTGGGCTTTCAAAGCAAATATAACTTAAGGAAATTGTCGATTTTGTTCTTGTTTTAGTTTACTATTTTCAAAAAATATATTCTTAAGAATTCATTTTACTTTTTTTATTTTTTTATGTTTTGATTTTACATTTTTACGTTCTTATGTTTTGATTTTACATTTTTACGCTCTAGGTATATATTTGTTGATAAAAGGACATATTTTAGAGAGAAGCCATGCCTCGATCGGCTCACGCCATTACTCCGTTTGAATTCGCTATTTCCGTCTCGAAGTCTGAGACGATGTCACCTAATAAGACAGATAGACCAGTTTCGAATGGCTTCGAATGATGATACAAAAAGACGTTTCCATCTCAGTAAACGAGACGGTGACCAATTAGTTGAAGAACGCTGCCACTGCTATAACCGCTTCTTAAAATCAAGGATTAGATAAGAGCTAGACCTGGTCCTCCTTGATTATAGGGATCACGTTTACATGTTGACCATTTCAAATCTCCTTGATTTGAGGGATATGACAAGGTCTATATAGAGAGAAAGGAGAGCTCTGCAACAGGTTCCCAAATTCTGAATTCCTCTACTCAATTTATTATTCAACGTTTACAATTTGCACTTATATATTGCTGACTTAACCATCGGAGGTCCCCCGGGGAAAAAGCCCCGACCTTCACTTGATCCCAATCTGTTTTGCAGGTAAATCCCATTCCAAACCAATTCGATGATATCTGAAGTTCAACCACATCCTGAATCAAAGTCAGATCTAGAACTTTTAGTGGTGTGGTGAGCGTGGACTAAACTTGCCCCGGCGAGAATTCTAGTTCGCAACACATCTTCACATAGCTCGATAAGTATTCTATTCACTTTTTATCTCTCATCAAAATCGTTCCACTTATTATCGGATTACTCTCATAGCCCCCAGTTGAAAACCCAATCGCAAGAGCTACCATTTTTACTTTTTTATAGTGCAGGAATATCATATCGAAATGGCCGAAATCAACGATAATCATCCTCCCTCGGATACCGGGGCTGTTAAAGGCGCCCTTAATGATCTCATGGAGGCCGGAGCACTTACCTCAACTCCCTCGGTCGACGCCCCCACTGCTGTGCAGTAGATGCTACGCATCTTTAGGGAGTACAACATTCCCCCCGAACAACAGCAGGTTATCAGAACAGGCTTTGCGAAGCAATACAATGTCTAGCCGGCTACCATCCACGGGATCCCCGATGACGGCCTGAATCATCATAATCTGGCCAGAGAACTGTTCCCACCTCATCAACTCCAGCACACTACTTTAACCGAGGCACACACTCTGACCCAGATAACCACGATACCTCAAACAATAGCAACTATCCCCCAGCAAAGTGTTACCTCAAACTCAACATTGCAGGCACAAATGATGGCCATATTTCAAGCCATGCCTACCTCAAGCGGTAACCTGTATTTCCCAGCTGGAACACCAATACCCCCAATGGGAATACACATGCCCTATCCTGTAGGAGCAGTCCTGCCACTGTGGTTGAACCCGTACGCTCCAACTCTAGCACCCAGAACCATCCCACAGCCACTTTCTAGATTCGAGCTAGCTGAAATGACCAACAAAGGGGACAACGATACTACGAGGTAGCATAAAAAAGCTGCTCAAGGATCTGGAAGTACCATACTAGGAGTCCCTGGTGGAAAAAAGGCTCTCCCCCTTCACCAAAAAGATTCTAGGTGTCCAACTCAACCCCTACTTCACTGCTCCTATCTTTCCAAAGCTAAATGATGGCCGAGAAGATCCGGGAGTGCACGTTAGGCACTACATCAACATGATGGAAATGATGTATGCTCTAGAGACCTATATTTATCGATATTTTGAACAAACATTAACCAGACCGATGACCTATTGGTTCCACAAGTTGAAGCCCAATTCTATTAGTTCTTGGGACCAGCTAAGCTAGGTTTTCTGCAAGCACTTCCTCGGATCAACCCCCACCTCGTATGGCAGCTACATGAAGTCATCCAAGAGCCAGACGAATCACTCAGATCTTACATCCATCAGTTCAATGAAGTCTGCATCAGTACGGATGATCTCGACTTCACCACGGTAAAAGAAGCCCTCATTAGAGGCACAAGGAATGACAGGTTACGAACGAAGATCATCACGAGACAATCCAGGGACATGAATGAGATGATAGCCATGGTGAAAAGCATGATAGAGGTAAATGAAATGAACTGGTCCAGAAGGAGTAAAAGGGAAAATCAATACAACGATCAGAGAAACGAGCGGCCTCCTCGAAGAGGCAAAGGGGAGGAAAGATACCATCTACATAAACGAAAGCGTCCCGTGACCTAACAGGCCAGAGTTGAACGCCCCACTCCGCCAAATCCTGGTAGCGATAAAGAAGACCAATGAGAAGAAAAATGTGAGATTCCTCAAAGTATCGGAAGGCCAGATGTTGGGCCGGAACCCGGAAAGCTACTAGGAATTCCATCGAGCTAAAGGACATCACATCGATGATTGTCGAATGTTGGCTGAAGAAGTGCATACCCTCATTTGAGTAGGAAAATTCAGTCAATTCGTGAAAGGAGTAACCAGAGAGGAAAGGAGAGAGACCCTGCAACCGCTTCGACCTGGAGATAATAAGGCGTAAAGGGCCAAGGGAACAATAATGGTAATCGCAGGAGGCCCAGATTTCGAGCCCCCCTCCAAGAGCAAAAGGCAGTAGACTTAACAAGTCAAGACGCTGACCAATTCAAAACCTGCCAAAGATACTCATTGGTTAAAGGACCTCACGCAAACCCTTTAATCATTGAGACATTGACTGAAGGCTACATAGTAAAAAGAGGTTTGATTGACACTGGTGTGAGTGGGCGACACGGAGCGGTGGGCCGAGAGCGCGCGATTTCATAGGCGCGGTCCACCGGGGTGTTTGAAAAAGAAGCACTGGGTCTGGGACTCTAAAAAAAGGTTGAAAGAGAAAAGCGAAAACATTTTAGATCGGTTCGAACCCGAATCCACCATCTCTTAGTGTGGAGTCGCCACCTGAATTAGCTCTTTCCAAGAATTAGAGTCCTGTGAGGCTTAACGTCCGGGGGACAGCCCATTAAGACACAGAGATTCGGGTCCGGGATAAGTTGCTTATTTCTTAAGTGATCACATTATATTACATCTACAGAAAATCGTATTATCTCAATTACTCATATTTGCGCTTATTTTTTTTATTGAGTTTACATGCATGATTCACGTATTGTAAAATAATAAACCGTTCACAAAGCAGTATAATAAACCATCCACAAAGAGGTAAGTAAATGCGGAAAATAAAAATTACAAGGCTTTCAAAAATCGGGGGATGCAACCGCTTACTACCCTATTAATTACATTTCCTCAAAAATATGTACAATACCCGAAGGAAAAATGAAATCCTAAACATACATCTAACCTACATCCACAAAGGTTAGCACATGGGATATCACGTATGCTCGATTTGATTTTAGTGAGGCCCGTGTGACCTAATTAAAACATTGACGGTTTAAAGTTATTATTTTAAATAAAAATGGTTCATTTTTATTTACACGTATGTTGGTCAATTTTATTAGTGAAAATGACCGCATGGCATAAAGTGAGGTTTGTTATCCGGGAATATATTTTATTCCCTTCGTGGGGTATTCTAACATAAAAATAAAAAAAAAGAAAAAAAATAAATAAAGATGAAGGAGAGATTACAACATTATTTACATAATAAAAGAAATGAAAATATTCCTAGGTTCACATGTAGAACAATATTGAAAACACGAGATAAAGCAACTACAGGAACTCAGAGGCTTACCCTTGCGGTATGAATCCACTTCGGCGTATCCGTTCAGCCTTTGGAAATCCTCCTCGTCCTTTAGTTTAGGTGAAAATGTTGTAGTAAAAAGTTAAAAAAAAATGTTCGTTTTATTTCTTGGAATCAGTTCTATTTTTATCTGTAAATTTTTAGGGATCCTGATAATCGAAAAAGACCTGACTATTTATAGGAAAATCCTGAAAAATACAAAAAATGTAAGATTTTTCGACAAGGGGTCTCGCCGGAAAAAAAGTACGGCGAGGCCCCTCACCGGGACTTTGGCGAGGCCACGTGCCTTGCCAAAGCTCGGCGAGGGAGCCTCGCCAAGCTTAAAGGCTTTGGCGAGGCTCATGCCTCACCAAAACTTTGCGAGGCTTGCCTCGCCGAACCCTTTTTGGCGAGGTTGCCTTGCCCGCCTTTGGCGATGCGGGTCCCCGGATCTGGTTTTCCGTCATGTTTTATGTATTTTTTTAATTATTATCTGAATAAAATTAAATAATTTTATTATTATTAAAAATGTCATTTTGAATTTTGAGACGAGAAGGATTCCCATTCGGATGCATCAGGATACTCGAAAATTGTGTGATTCAAGGATAAAATCCTGAAAAAGCCGTCATCATCGAACACGCGAGCTGATACAAAATCCCGTGCTCATAGCTGCCCCTCGTGTGATAATTGCTGGTTGTATGACCAGTATTATCACATGAAAAGAGTGGAGGGATAGAGAGAATACCTGACTGATGTGGTCGGTGACTTCCCGCTTTCAATTGGTGATAAAATAGGCATTCCTTTCTGGCTTCGTGTCTTCTTATGGTTGTCCATTTCTTTCTTCGAAATTCTTAGGTACTTGGTGCCCCTTGTGGGAGGGTCGACCATTTCTTTCTTCGGGGTCCCTTTAGTGGTAACCGTTTCGTTCTTTGATTGAGGTCATTGTGTGCCCCTCATTATGATTGTAGATAGGTGCCTGAATCTATTTCAAAGGCGACTTTGACTTGTTTCCAGTGACAAGTCAGAGAAAAGTATAATGTTAATATATTTTATGATGCATGTTTTAATTATTTGATTAAGTTTATACGAAGCAAAAATTTTTTCCCCTTCAATCAAAAATTAAAACATAAGGAATAAATAAGTTTAATAAGAAATTCGGGGGTGTCCCGAAAATTGCTTCGTTGTTTAGGAGGCTTTCACAATGTTGACTTTAAGTTTGAGTGGGCCATCATCTTATTTGTAGGTTCCTCATGTGGAGGTGTAGGTTCTTGTTTACGTGCAGGTTTTTGTTTACCGGGACGGTGTTACCCCGATTTGGCATCGTTTTTACCTGTAAATGTCATGATACGAATGTAATGTACGTACGTTTTTATGCATGAACAATATTTATCATATGATGCATGTTCGTTTATAGGCGTCATGGGCTTCGTTCATTGAATGGCCTTCTCTTGTGTTGGTGCATGGTTGCCCCTATGACTTGTCTTGTTAGGGATTCCATGGACGACTTCCTCAAAACTATGACCATGGGTTCATTGAATCAGGTTCAAGTTCATAGCTTGGATTTGACTTGAGGAGAGTCTGGATGAATCGTTGATCCCGCATTGTGTTGGCGATGATCGCTTGGAAGTCGTTTTCCTGAAGTGTTGAAGGTATATGATGCCTCGTACCGTTCCGTAGAGGAGATGATGAATTTGTATTTCTTTGGTTTTAAGTTTTGCATAGATTGCCCTTGCAGGTTTTCCATCTATCGAACCTTGTCTTAATTTTTGCCTGGACCGCCCTTTCAGATTTTCAATCCAGCAGACTCATTTTTCTTTATTTTTTATTTTTCCATTTTTTAGATGTTTATTTGTGACATTCTACCATTAGCATGCAAGCAATCAAAATAAACATATGCATAAATATTCAGCAAAAATGACAATTCATTGATGAACTTAACAGGGGTATAAATATTTCAAATGATTTGACTCCTGCCATCAATTAGCCTTTTCAGGTTTTCTAACCAATGTGGTTCTCTCGATGTCCTAAGTTTTGCCTGAGCCACCCTTTTCGGGTTCTCAGCAGACTATTCTTTTTATGTTTTGAAAATAGGCCCTAATTTTTGCTCAATTAACCGAGTGTTAATTGACAGGCTAATTACAAATTTATTTTTTAATTCGTATTACTTTTTGGAGATTTATTTCTTTCACTTATGCATGATAGCAATTGTTTAAGACTTGGTAGATTTAGTATATCAGTCACCGTCCATGTCCATGACTTCATTTGTTGTCTCGTTCAGCCTTTCTGACAGATTGGTTGGTGCTTGCATCGCTTTGTTGGCTTGAGGTGTATGTGATGATAAGTCTTGATCATCGACGTTTCCTTTGATGGTGCAATGATTGCCCCACATATAGTAGCGAGTCGTGTGAAGGAGTTGTTAACGTGTTTAACAATCTGACTCCTTTCTATCTTTAGTGTTGTGCCATCTATTTTGGCCTTTCTAGGGCATCGATCATTGCTTGATTACCCCACAAATGGTGGTGAGCTATGTGATGGAGTTGTTGACGTGTTCAATGATTATGCCGGTTGTTTGATCTCATGAATGGTGGTGATGGAGTTGTTGACGTGTTCAACGATCTGACTCCTTCTCTGTGATGTTGCCCCGGTTGTTTGGTGTTGTGAATGGCTGTGATGGAGTTGTTAACATTTTCAACAATTTGTCTCCTCCTTTGCGATATTGCGTCGATTGTTTGATTACCCCACAAATGGTGGTGAGCCGTGTGATGGAGTTGTTGACATACTCAACGATCTGACTCATTCTTTGTAACATTACACCAATTGCTTGGTCGACATTTTTAGCCTTATTCTAGTTCCGATCTTTGCGTGTTTCGTTCTCTTGGTTGAGTCGATGGATGTTTTGTGCTTAGAGATCTTTCCATTAATCTTTCATCCTTGTATGATGAGGCAATTACTATCACGCGTTGTCTAAGTACATGTGTTTGTCTCTCACTTTCTCTCAAGAGTAAAATCATTTGAAATTATTGTAATTGTGGGGAATCCATTTATACCCAAATTAATTTCATGAAAAGATGTGTCACATGTGCTAAAAACATTATGAATATGTTTATGAGAATGCTTGATGTCATAAACAATGTTCAATTTATTCAAAATAATTCAAAAGCCTCGTGGGCAAAGTAGCTAAATGCTAATTTATTACATAATAATCCTCATGCTAGTCCCCTCCAGATGTATCAATGGATTCGAAGTGCTCCATCCTATCCGCCTTCTCAAACACTTCTTGGTAGCTCGAGAAGAAGTCTGACTCAAACTTGTTCCTGTATGATGGCAGTGCACTGTCTAGCAGCTTGGTTATCATCTCTGGTAGAGTCAAGCAAGCCCTAAGCCTGACCTGTGTGACCATCCAACGTGCATAGTAAGATTTAAAGCTCTCACCCTACCTTTGCCTTATAGCCTCTAGATGTTGCATTGTGGTTTCCATCTGAGAGTTGAAACCATAGTGCTCCAGCATAGCTTGAGTGAGGCTATTCCAATTGGTAGCTATGTCTAGCGGAATGTGGCTGTACCATTCATTGACGGGGTGACCTAAGGTGACGATGAAGAGCTTAGCCATCATTCGGTCGCTGACCCTCAATGCTCTCATCACCATTTGATAATGTGTCAAGTGAGCTCACGGGTCACCAGATCCTACGTACTTCTCAAACTATGGCATTGCGAAGTTTGGGAGTAAGCTATCTTCATCCCTGACTATTGGTTGTGTAGGGTTTGTGTTCCTTAGGTGGCCACCGTGAATGGCCAAGAACTGTTGCCATAGTTCCGCCATGCCAGGTTGTTGGAGGATGGCATCCCTTGCATTTGGATAAGGGCCATATTACCCCTGGGGATATGCCGTAAAGTGGGGCAGTTGAGGTACCTGGAATTGTGAGGTGACAGACGTACTCCAGTTGGGAATAGGCTGTTGGGACATTCCTTGGTATAATGGCCTTGGTGCGAATGTGGGCTGGATAGTTTATCCAGGAAAGAATTGACTTTGGTTCAGCTGACTTTGTCCTGCCCCAAACTGATAACAGGTAGTTGGGGGAATCGTGAGTGAAGTAGGAGGTCCCCCTGTTGGATTGACATTGTTAAGGGTGACCTCCGGGTTGGACATTGCATTCTGGGTCCTCCCGAGGTGTTGGCGAATGAGCATAGCTAGCTGTTCGTTGTTGGCAAAGGCGTTTATGGCAGTTACTATCTCGACGCTCACCGACGACTGCTGAGAATTTTATCCTGTTAGGACAGGATGATCTTCCCCTGCACCTCCTTCTTACGGATTGGCCATAATTGACGTGTGTTGAACCGGATCTGAGTCTGAACCTGAGTCCTCACTTGAGTCAGTGTATGGAACCCCCTCAAGATTGGCCATAATTGGGGAAACACGGACTAGGCGGTGACCAGGCCTCTTCTAAGCCCCTTTGATACATGAGCAGAATATTAGACCGTGCATGTAAGATTCGTGATATGACTCATGATGTAGGTAATGCATGAGATTTTTAATGTTTTGGCTGCATTCACAAGGGGTTAGCATGCCATGATGTGAAATAACATGTATGTCAATCCATTTGAAACAAACAGGTTAGTCATTAGGTTAAAATAAAAACATGTGGAAATGAAAATCCAACAACGGGGGTTGGATTTGAGATTTGTACAATGTCGGTGTGACATCGTAATATGAGTGGTGTAAGGGAGTTGACTAAGCTACCTGTGTGGTAACAGGTCAATGGTTTGAAGCTTTATACTATGACTAGGTCTCATGGAATGAGAAGGTCAAAATTGTTTCGGGTAAGTGGTGTGACATACCTTAATAAAATGAAAATAACTACCGTATGTAGCTACCTAATGAATGATTTGGTTATTTTTCCCAATTAAGGTGGAATTTCAGATACCTGTGTGGTCATCACTATTTGAGGGTATGTGGTGATACGTGAATTATTACCTCGTGTGGGCGAATTATTCGGGTATGAGGCGTATACCCTTGAAGATTTGGTAAGGTAAGACTTTCAAAGTAAGTTTGCCTCAAGTGAGCTTAGGACATCAACTATGATATCCTTTAATGTTGGAAAAAATGGTTTTGGATAGGTATTTGCCCCGTTTGGGCTTTTGGTGTGTGTGATTGCCTCAGAAGGGCTGTGAGTTGGATATCGAGTGGACATCTCATGGGTGATGTGGTGGAAATGTTATTACCCCTTGCGGGCTAGGTGTCGGATGTCAAGTGGACATCACGCAGTAAAAGGAAGGTATGTTTGCCATGTGCAGGCTAATAGCGGGATGTTAAGTGGATATCTCACTGAAAAAAAGGGTAAGTGATGTCCCTAAGTGGTTTTATGTTATCCTAGGGTGACATGATTTATAATGTCAACTATGCCTAAGTGTATGCGATATTGGTTTGGTGATATGTACATTTAATATCATGAGTGTATGCGTTCAAGTGTCTACACTAAAATTTGTGGTTAGTATAACATTTGTATAATGAAAAATTGAAAGAAGTATACAAGTAGCACATAGCATGCAACATCATATCTTCCAACCATACAACTCCGGCGTGTAGGGTTTTTGGCTAGTCTCTATCCTAAGTTTGGTTCATCTTAGTACCGCGAGGATACTAAGGAGCGGACCTGCAGGAATATATAATGCATGATCGCGTGTTTGGGTAACACCCTAGGGAAAATGCCTATGGGTTATTTACATGAGATTTGTAAATGGGTTGTTGATGTAGAAGGTTCTTGTTGTGCTAAAATACACTCCAAGCCTCTCCCCAAATGGGTTGAGGGAGGTACATGCGATATGGCAACAAGTGCTCCACCCGCTCAAGTACTATCTTTTCTCAGGGAGGTAGATTAGTACAAGAGAGAGCTTCGCGGTAATGGGGGTACCTTAAACTTATGGGCTAATCCGTTCTACTGCAATGCGTTATAATGAATATGTCAAAATTAAGATAAAACGGAATAATGTGATCAATAATTTTCGGCACTTATCTAAATTCTAAAACCTTTGAAAAATAAGTTTTAGAAAAATCCCCAGCAGAGTCGCCACTATGAGCGGGCGACAAGGAGCGGTGGGCCGAGAGCGCGTGATTTCATAGGCGCGGTCCACTGGGGTGTTTGAAAAAGAAGCACCGGGTCTGGGACCTGAAAAAAAGGGTTGAAAGAGAAAAGCGAAAATGTTTTAGATCGGTTCGAACCCGAATCCGCCATCTCTTAGTGTGGAGTTGCCACCTGGATTAGCTCTTTCCATGAATTAGAGTCCTGTGAGGCTTAACTTCCGGGGGACAGCCCACTAAGATACAGAGATTCGGATCCGGGATAAGTTGCTTATTTCTTAAGTGATCACATTATATTACATCTACAGAAAACTGTATTTTCTCAATTGCGCATATTCGCGCTTAGGTTGTTTTTCAAGTTTACATGCATGATTCACGTATTGCAATATAATAAACCGTTCACAAAGCAGTATAATAAACCATCCACAAAGCGGTAAGTAAATGCAGAAAATAAAAATTACAAGGTTTTCAAAAATCGGGAGATGCAACCGCCAGCTACCCTATTAATTACATTTCCTAAAAAATATTTACAATACCCGAAGGAAAAATGAAATCCTAAACATACATCTAACCTGCATCCACAAAGGTTAGCACATGGGATATCACGTATGCTCGATTTGATTTTAGTGAGGCCCGTGTGGCCTAATTAACACATCGATGGTTTAAAGTTGTTATTTTAAATAAAAATGGTTCATTTTTATTTACACGTATGTTGGTCAATTTTATTAGTGAAAATGACCGCATGGCATAAAGTGAGGTCTGTTATCCGGGAATATATTTTATTCCCTTCGTGGGGGTATTCTAACATAAAAATAAAAAAAATAAAAAAAGAAATAAAGATGAAGGAGAGATTACAACTTTATTTACATAATAAAAGAAATAAAAAATATTCCTAGATTCACATGTAGAACAATTTCGGAAACACGAGATAAAGCAACTCTAGAAACTCAGAGGCTTACCCTTGCGGTATGAATTCACTTTGGCGTATCCGTTCGACCTTTGGAAGTCCTCCTCGTCCTTCAGTTTAGGTAAAAAGGTTGTAGTAAAAAGTCAAAAAAAATGTTCATTTTAATTCTTGGAAGCAGTTCTAATTTTATCTGTAAATTTTTCGGAATCCTGATAATCGGAAAAGACCCGACTATTTATAGGAAAATCTCGAAAAATCCAAAAAAGGTAAGATTTTCCGGCAAGGGGTCTCGCCGGAAAAATGTAAGATTTTCCGGCAAGGGGTCTCGCCGGAAAAAAAAGTCCGGCGAGGCCCCTCACCGGGACTTTGGCGAGGCAGCCTCGCCAAGCTCTTTAGTGAGAGGCAGCCTCGGCAAGCCCTTTGGCGAGGCTCATGCCTCGCCAAAACTTCGTGAGGCTTGGCTTGCCGAACCCTTTTTGGCGAGGTAGCCTCGCCCCGCCTTTGGTGATGCGGGTCCCCGGATCTGGTTTTCCTTCTTGTTTTATGTATTTTTTGTATTTTTTTTTATTTTTTAAAGTATTATTTGAATAAAATTAAATAATTTTATTATTATTAAAAACGTCATTTTGAATTTTGAGACGAGAAAGGTTCCCATTCGGATGCATCAGGATACTCGAAAATTGTGTGATTCAAGGATAAAATCCTGAAAAAGTCGTCATCATCGAACACGCGAGCTGGTACAAAATCCCGTGCTCACAACTGGCAGATCAGTTAACCTGATCACCAACTCAGTTTTAAAACGGCTGAATATTCACCACACTAGAATTCAGCTAGGCAGAAATCCATTGGTAGGAATTGAAGGCCAACTCGTTTAGTCAACAAGATAACTCACTCTAGAGGTGGAAGTAGGAGACAAAGGCATAACATGGAGAGGGGAAGTCGATTTCATCATCACCGACATTGGAGTCGGTTACAACATGATATTAGGATGACCATTTATAATTGAGTCACGCTCTATAATCTGTCTAGAATACCTAACCCTACTGGTCCCAACCAAGAAAGGAACAGCGGTGGCAGTAGGAGATCCACAAAAAGCTCAGGAAGCTTACATGGTGTCAGTCCAGTCGGAAACCGTCTCTTTCGAGGTTGAGGAGCACGAAAGAGTAGAACTAGTGGGAAACTTAGAAGTTTTAGCCATAGTAGAAGGCAAAAAAATCAAAATTGCTAAAAACATGGAAAAGAAAGCAAAAGCCGCCGTGGTAAAAGTATTGAAAGAATAGCAACACTCCTTCTCGTGGTCGCATAACGACTTCGAAGGCGTGCGACTAGAGGTTATGTGCCACAGCCTCAACACCGACCCATCTGTCCCCCCGATCAAACAAAAGAAACGCAAACACGCACAGGAGCGGTAAAAAGCAATTGAGGCTGAGATAAAGAAGTTACTCGAGGCGGGATACATCTGAAAAGTACACTGCCCTAAGTGGCTGGCAATGTCGTGCTCGTAAAAAATCCCAATGGCTCATGGCGAATGTGTGTCGACTTTACGGACTTGAATAGAGCCTGCCCAAAGGACAGCTACCCCTTGCCCAGCATTGACTAGCTAGTAGACTCAACGGCTGGGTTTGCTATTTACTCTCTCTTAGACGCCAAAGCAGGATACCATTAAATACCCATGGATCCCAAGGATGAGGAGAAAACGTCATTCATCACGCATGAAGGAACATATTGCTATAAGGTGATGCTGTTCGGACTTAAGAAAGCTGGAGCCACATATCAGAGGCTCGTCAACGAGATGTTTAAGGATCTAATCGGTGAGACGGTGGAAGTATACGTGGTGATATGATCATCAAAAGTAAAAATGAGGCTAGCCATGCGGTAGACATTGAGAAAGTGTTTAGGGTATTACAGAAATACCACCTCAAACTAAACCTAGAAAAGTGCACTTTTGGAGTAAGAAGTGTAAAATTTTTGGGATTCCTTGTTTCCAAAAGAGGAATAGAGGCCAACCGTGAGAAAATTGAGGCCATCATCAATAAAAAGCCTCCTCAAACTTTAAATGAAGTACATAATCTCAATGGTAGAATCAATGCTTTAGGACGATTTATCTCATTCTCTGCCAAGAGATGCCTACCCTTCTATAAGGCAATCAAACAAGATAAAACCTTTAAATGGGATAAATGCTACGACCTCACATTTGAGAACTTGAAAATGTTTCTAGCCTCTTTCCCTCTACTTAGCCATCCTATCCATAACGAGCCGTTATTCATATACTTGTCTATGACAGATGAGGTAGTGGGAGCAGTCTTGGTCAGAGAGGAAGATAACCAACAATACCTAATTTACTATACGAGTAAAGTGTTAAAAAATGTTAAACTAAGATACCCCAAAATTGAAAAGCTAGCCTTAAGCTTGATCTCTACCTCAGTCAGGCTCAGACCTTATTTTAAGGCGAACTCCATCATAGTACGAATGAGTTTTCCACTAAAGAAAGTGCTCCAGAGGCCCAAAACATTCTGCAAAATGGGCAGTAAGGCTCGGAGAATTTGATATCAGATTTGAGGGAAGAATAGCCTTAAAAGCTCAAGTCCTAGCCAATTTTGTAGTGGAGTTCGCCAGGCTTGAACCAACAGAAATAGTCAAGGTCGAACCATGGATAGTCTACGTTGATGGCGCTTCATCCTAGGAGGGAGCTGGTGTTGGTATTTTGATAGAAGGCCCGAATCGGGTATCCGCCTCACTTATGCAGCCAAATTGGCCTTTCCATCCACCAACAATGCAGCCGAATATGAGACTATAATCAAAGGACTAGAGCTAGTTACAGAGTTGGCTCCCGATAGAGTAATTATTCGAAGCAATTCATGACTGGTGTCTAACCAAATAAATAGGAAATTTGAAACAAAGGAGGAGAGCATGGTCAAGTATCTACATAGAGTATAAAATTTAATAGAGGAATTAGAGAAGAAAGGGACATCATGGAAGATCGAGCACATTCCTCGAGCTCAAAATGAGAGGGTGGACGAGCTGGTAAAAGCCGCATCGACCCTAGAAGGCTATTGTAAACCAAGCAGCCTTTATGAAGTTCTTATCCGACCCAATTACGACGAAGATCACGTGCTATGCATTGAGGAAGACGATGGTGATTGGCATCGTCCTATCATAACATATCTTAAAGATGGACATCTCCCTGAGGATATTGAAATCGCTTAAAAAATAGTGCGAAAATCCGCTAGATACTCTATCGTAGACGGGGAACTCTATAAAAGATCCTATGCAGACGCCTGGCAAAAATGCGTCACCTAGGCTCAAGGAAAGACTATCATGGCAGAAATTCACGAAGGAAATTGTGGATCCCATCAGGCAGCCTCCACCTTATTGCGAAGGGTCAGCCTGGCTAGTTATTATTGGGAAACAATAGAGGCGGATGCCACGATGTTTGTTCAGAAGTGCCACCCATGCCAAGTGCACGCTAGGAAAAATCATCTCCCCCAAGCTAGTCAACATCCATTGGTAACCGCCTGGCCCTTCTCAACATGGGGGATCAACATAGCAGGACCTTTACCAATGGTAAGCGGGTAGATGAAGTTTGTAATCGTTGCGATCGACCATTTCACCAAATGGGTTGAGGCGAATGTTGTTAGTACCATCACACCAGAAAAGGTCATTTATTTCGTTTGGAAAAACATCATCCCCAGATTTAGCTTCCCAAGGAAAAACATCTCAGACAATGACACATAATTTATATCGAGCAAGTTTATAGAGTTTTACCAAGGGCTTGGAATAAGAAACCACTACTTGTCCGTAGCGCACCCCCAAACAAATGGTCAAACTAAAGTCACCAATAGAATACTTGGAGAAGGGCTCAAGAAGCGCCTAGAGAGGGGAAATAAGGGGTGTTGGCTAGACGAGCTCATAAGCGTCTTATGGTCTTATAGAACCACACCTTGCAGATCGATCGGAGAAACACCCTTTTCCCTTGTTTATGGGACGGAAGCCATGATTCTTGTTGAAATAGCCACCCCAACAGATAGAGTGACCTATTACACCAAAGAGCAAAACGATATCAACTTGAAACATCACTTGGACAACCTCGAAGAAAGGAGAGAGCGAGCCTACATCCGAATGGCGACCTAAAAAGCAAAAATCACAGAGTTTCACCATGTAGAGTTAGAAGACTACGGCTCAAAGAAGGAGACTTAGTCCTCAAAGACACCACCGCTTCACAATCTCGAGAAAGCAAAGGCAAATTGGGAGCAAATTGGGGAGGACAGTACAAGATAATAGTAGTCATAGGCCCAGCCACATATCTGCTCAGCGACCTCGAAGGTAAAAATCAATCAAGTACATGGAACATCTCAAACTTGAGACTATACTACAAAACAACGAACGGCTAGGGAAATAGGCACTGCACTCTTTTCCTTCCCTTGGATTTTTTCCCACTGGGTTTTTTCCATCGAAAGGTTTTTAACGAGGCGACGTCCCCTAGACCCACCCCGGCTAACATAGTACCGGCTTGTATTTTTATTTAAATTACTTAGTATATATCAATGAAAGAGTTTATGATTGAATCCTCTCTTCATCATGTTGCAAGAAATATTACAAACGCCTCAAATGGCCACAACGTTTTAACAACACAAATCCCCTCGAGGCGGCATGCTTTATCAAAGGTTAAACTTTAGAGAAAATCTAAGTAGAACCTCCCTTGAGGCAGCACGCCTTATCAAAAACCTTAGAGAAAATCTAAGAAAAACCTCTCTCGAGGCAGCACGCCTTATCAAAGATGAAAACCTTAGGTAAATCTAAGTAAAACTCCCTCGAGGTGGGCAACTATCAAGCTAACAATTCATTGATCCCTCTGTGAGCGGGCGACACGGAGCGGTGGGCCAAGAGCGCACGGGATTCATAGGCGCGGTCCACCGGGGTGTTTGAAAAAGAAGAAAAGGCACCGGATCGGGGACCCAGGAGAAAAAGGTTTAAAAGAGAAAAAGGAAAAAAACGTTTAAGATCGGTTCGAACCCGAATCCGCCATCTCTTAGTGTGGAGTCGCCACCTGGATTAGCTCTTTCTAGGAATTTGAGTCCTGTGAGGTTTAACGTCCGGGGGACGGCCCACCAAGACACAGAGATTCGGGTCCAGGATAAGTTGCTTATTTCTTAAGTGATCACAATATATTACATCTACAGACAACCGTTTTCTTTTAATTATGCATATTCACACTTAGGTTGTTTTTGAAGTTAAATGCATGGTTCACGTATTGCGAAATAATAAATAATTCACAAAGCGAAAAAATAAACCATCCACCAAACCGTAAGTAAATGCGGAAAGTAAAGGCGGAAAATAAAATTACAAGGCTTCAAAAATCAGGGGATGCAACCACCCGCTACCCTATTAATTACATTTTCTGTAAAAAAAAAAACCCGAAGGAAAATAAATCCTAAATATACATCTAACCTGCATCCACAAAGGTTAGCACATGATATGGCACATATGTTCGATTTGATTTTGGCGAGGCCCGTGTGGCCTAATTAAAACATCGACGATTTAAAGTTGTTAATT
>CATIWQ010780702.1:0-35922 GCA_949673415.1 Euphorbia schlechtendalii
AAGTTACAGAAGTCCATTTATGGACTTAAGCAAGCATCAAGGAGTTGGAATATTAAGTTTGATGAGAGAATCTAAGAAATTGGTTTTGTGTCAAATGCTAATGAGCCCTGTGTATATAAGAAGGCTAGTGGGAGTGCGATAATTTTCCTTGTATTATATGTCAATGACATATTTTTGATAGGAAACGATGTTCCTTTTCTTCAAATAGTGAAGTTATGGTTGTCAAAGAAGGTCTCCATGAAAGACCTTGGAGAAGCAGCTTTTACACTTGGTATAAAGATCTACTGAGATAGATACTGAAGGCTACTAGGTCTTTCACAAAGTACATACATGAATAAGGTTTTGGTTAGATTTAACCTTGAGTAGTCAAGAAAGGATAATCTCCCAATGTCTCACAGGATTAACAATTCTAAATCTGAGTGTCAGAGAGCACAAGAGGAGAGATTGCGCATGAATGGAATGCCATATGCCTTAACAATAGGATCCATCATGTATGCTATGGTATGCACTAGGCCTAACATCTCACATGCATTGAGCATCACAAGAAGATTTAAATCTGACCTTAGTGAGAAGCACTGGTTGGCCGTTAAAACTATCCTTAAGTACTTACGTAGGACAAGGATTTGTTTTTGGTATATGGAGAAGGTGATTTCTTTGTGAAGATATACATCGACGTGAGTTTTTTATCTGATAGGGATGATTATAAGTCTTATTCAAGGTATGTGTTTATGTTAAACGGAGGGGCAATTGTTTGAAAAAGTTTCAAATAGGATACAACTGCCGATTCAACAATAGAATCTAAATATATAGCTATTTCAAAAGCAACTAAGCAAGCTATCTAGCTTAAGAGATTTATTGGTGATCTCGGTGTGGTGTCTAGCATTGTAAATCCAATAACGATTTATTGCGATAACAATGGGGCTATTTCTAGGGTAAAGAAACCACGGTCTCGTTAGAGAAATGGATATGTACTTAGAAAATACCATCTCATTTCAAAGATAGTAGCTAAAAAAGATATAATCATATAATACATCCCAACGGATCAAAATCTAACGAATGGGCTAACAAAGCCATTGACTCAAGTTAAGCATGACTAGCATTTTAACGAGTATTGCATGAAGCACATGGGCAATTGGCTCTAGTGCAAGTGGTAGATTATTAGACATGATGTATGCTTTAGAGGCAATTATGTACAAACAGTTTCAGATTATTATTAATAATAAAAGGCATATTTGTTATTTATCAGTGCTTTGTTTATATTTATGTATCTCGCTGGTATCATATATGTATAGTATTATATATATGCTTATTGATAAGACAAAGTTGGTGACTACTTCATAGCGTAAAAGTGCAAAGAAATAGTGGGACCTATGTGGTGTGAGAACTGCACATACGTATTACTATGAATAGTTTAAATATCCCTAGTCATAGTTTCATTGAGATTGGACATCAATGAAGCTAATAGACTAGCATGTGTAGGCTTACTCCTTGGATTAATTCCAAGCATCCGATCTCATGAGCTGAAGGTGATACCTTGAGTTAGCACATGAATGTATTCAGGTAATACATTGGTGACCACTATAAGATAGACACTTGGAAATAACTTAGCCATGTGTTGGTGTGATATCGTATTGCAGTAGTATTACAAGTATCTTTAAACCTGAGATACTGGTTACCTTATGTAAGAGTTGTTATATGTTGGGTAATACTTATTCATACCCTAGCGATCAAGATGATACGGGAAATTACGGGTATAGTGATGATCACATATTGGTAAATCAAGTAGTCAAGATGGGATCCATCGCTTCTGACATAGTGATATAATGGGAGATATACTTTAGTGCCTCTTGTTGAAGAGACACACTCAAAAACCTCTGATCAGAGTATAAGATTGATAGAATGGGTTTCTAGTCAATCTTGATATATTATGGCTAGTGGTATTCTTTGTGAACAAGTCTAATTCTAGGATAGCTACGGCTATTACATGAGCTAACACTTAATGTGAGCTTAATAAATTGGATGGTATTTAACCTGATGGAAGGAGTGTATTGTATTGGTTACTACTACAGAACCAGATCAAGTCATAGCCATGTGATGTTCCGTGTATTGTATTTAGAGTTATCATGTTCCATATTGGTCTAGAACATTGAGCCTAAAGGTTCCTTAATGGAAAGCCAAGTTTAGGTTAACCTCTAGCGGCTCTATACTTCAGGATCCTATGAGGTCACACACTTTAAGTCTTTACCCGACTGAATAAAGAACCTATAAACTGGGTTTATGACGAGAATATTGAGGATGTCTAATTCGTTGGATGAATTATTAAATTATTGGACCAGATTAATATTTAAAAGGATTGCAGGAGAAATTGGGAAACTTGCACTGAGCAAAGCAAGGGAATTTTTCCCGTTGTGAGTGGGCCCCCAAACAAAAAAGGGTTGTTTGGAGTGGGACCTACGCGGCTTCCCCGTGAGCTAAAAAGCTATCTTATTACTAGCGCGAAGCTGGGCTTGCAAGGAAAGGCAAGCCCGCAAGGGCTTGCCTTGTGCGGTTGCCACACAGCTCGTGTAAACTGGCTATGTGCGGGTCAACCTACGGATCTTAGGGATCCACGCGATTTACCTGGTTGTGGGATAGGGTTTTCCTTATCCCACATTGGAAAAAGGGGAGCTTTAAGCTCCTCTTCGCCCTATATATAGTTGCCCCCTCCTCCTTTATTCATCACTTCAGCTCAGCTTTTCTCTCTAAGTTTGACATCTTTTCTTCGATAGATTTTGTGAGACCCTCTATGAGTTTCTCCAAGCCACATAGAATTCTTTAGAAGGCTCTTTCTATTTTGAAGTGAGCCTTCTCAGTTTATATTTTTGGGTTGGTCTTCGAGCGGTCTAGCAACTTGCTGTCTACCAACGGGTTATACCTCAACGATGGTTTTGGTCGGTGAAGTTCCATGTGGATCAATTGTAGAGGCTGACCTAGTTTAAAGGCTTGTGCTAACAGAGTTCTGCCAAATTTTTTAAAGGAAACGCCACATCCAAAGGAGAGAGAAGCACACATCAACTGATAATGTTCTAAACTTAGATGCTAGGTTTTTTTATAAGTTTTATAAACCAATTAGCATCTATGGAACGTTTCAACTTAGATTATATCAATCATTGCATGCTTAGGAGATCTTTGAGGTTAATTTTAAGTTTTGAAATTCCACCTTGCAACGTTGCATGTTAAATTATTGTCTTAATTAACCAACAAATGCAAGGTACCACCTTCAACTCGTGATATCAGTTACTTGGATCTAATCCATGGAGTAAGCCTATACATCCTAGTCTATCCGCTTTATTGATGTCCAGTTTCAATGAAACTATCACTGGGGATATTTAGACTATTAATAGTAACACATATGTGCAGTTCTCACACCACATACCTCCCACTATGTCCTTGCACTTTTACGTTATGAAGTAGTCACAGACTTTATCTTATCAATGCACATATGTAATACCACATATATATGATACCAATGAGATACATAAATTAAATAAAAAAAATAGATAAATAACAAAAATGCCTTTATTAATACAAAACTATTTGTACATTATAACTAATTAAGATATATTGCCCTAATTGCACCTAGGACATATCATGTCTAACAATCTCCCACTTGCACTAGATCCAATTGCCAATGTGCTTCATTCTATACTCGTTAACATGTTAGTCATGTTTAACCTGAGTTAATGGCTCTGTTATCCCATCCGCTAGATTTTGATCTGTTGGGATGTATTATAAGCTTATATCCTTTCTAGCTACTATCTCTTGAATGAGATGATATTTTCTTAGTACATATCTGTTTCTCTGATGAGACCGTGGTTCTTTTTCCTGAGCAATAGCCCCATTGTTATCGCAATAGACCATTATTGGATTTACAAAGCTAGACACCACACCAAGATCACCAATGAATCCCTTAATCCAGACAACTTGCTTAGCTGTTTCAGAAGCAACTATATACTCAGATTCTATGGTTGAACCGGTAGTCGTATCCTATTTGAATCTTTTCCAAACAACTACCCCTCCATTTAACATAAACACATATCTTGACTCGAACTTATAAACGTCCTTATCAAATTGAAAACTCGCATTAATGTATCCCTTCATAGAGAGATCACCTTCTCCACATGCCAAAAACATATCCTTAGTCCTACGTAAGTACGTAAGGATAGTTTTAATAGCCATCCAATGCTTCTGACCAATGTCAGATTGAAATCTTCTCATAACGCTCAACGCATGTGAGATGTTAGGTTGAATGCATACCATAGCATACATGATGGATCCTATAGCTAAGGTATAGGGTATTCCATTCATACGCAATATCTCCTCTTGTGTTCTCGGACACTCAAAATTGAAAAGGTTAATCATGTGAGACCTTGGGTGATAACCCTTTTTTCGCTGCTCAAGGTTAAATCTAGCAAAATCCTTGTCTATGTCTGTACTTTATGAAAGACCTACCAGCCTTCTAGATCTATCTCAGTAGATCTTTATACCAAGTATAAAAGCTGCTTCTCCGAGGTCTTTCATGGAAATTTTCTTTGATAACCATGACTTAAATATCAAAAGAAAAGGAACATTGTTTCTTATTAGTAATATACCATCGAGCACAAGGAAAATGATCACACTCCCACTAGCCTTCTTATATACACAAGCCTCATTAGCTATTAACACAACACCAAATTCTTGGATTGTCTCGTCAAACCTATTATTCCAACTCCTTGATACTTACTTATGTCCATAAATGGAATTTTTCAACTTGCATACTTTCGAGCCATCCTTGGATGTAAAACCCTTAGGTTGTGCCATATACACATCCCTATCTAGATTCTCGTTAAGGAATGTCATTTTCACATCCATTTGCCAATTCTCATAATCATAATGAGCAGCGATGGCAAGGAGTATCCTGAGCATAGCCATCGGTGAAAAGGTTTCATCACAGTCAATGCCTTCTTTTTTACTGTAACCTTTTGCAACCAGCCTTACTTTATAGGTAAATACATTACTTTCCATGTTAGCTTTCTTCTTGAAAACCCACTTCTATCCTATGGGCTTAATCCCACTTAAAGTATCACATTTCAAACTTGATTTTAGTAGATGGAGTCCATCTCTGACCTCATGGTTGCAAACCATTTGTCATACTCTTAACCTTCCATTGCCTCCTTGTAAGTCTTAGCCCCATCATCTTCCATAAGGAAGAGATGTTTATCATCAATGATGAGAAACCATTATCGCTCGGGAGTAATTGGAGCCCGACCTGACCTACGCAATATCGGTGTTATAATAGGATGTTCCATGCTTACACTTTCTGTTACAAATGATGTATGCCCAAGAGGTAATTAGGGTAATATATCTTAATTATTCATTATGTACAAATGGTTTCGTATTATTAATTATAATAATAACGGCATATTTATTATTCATCGGTGCTTTTATTTAATGTATGTATCTCGCTAATATCATATGTATGTGGTATTATATAAGCGCATTGATGAGACAAAGTTCGTGACTACTTCATAACGTAAAAGTTCAAGGACATAGTGGGAGCTATGTGGTGTGAGAGCTACACATACGTCTTACATTGAATAGTCTAAATATCCCTAGTCATAGTTTAATTGAGACTAGACATCAATGAAGTGGATAGACTAGCATGTGTAGGCTTACTCCTTGAATTAGATCTAAGCAGCCAAACTCACGAGCTGAAGGTGGTACCTTGAGTTAACACATGAATGTATTTAGGTAATACATTAGAGACCGCTATAAGACACACACTCGGAATAACTATATTCATGTGTTTGTATCCTGTCTTATTGCAGTAGCAGTACAAGTATCCTCAGACATGAGATACTTGTTACCTTATGTAGGAGTTACTATACTTTGGGTCATACTTATTCATACCCTGGCAATCAGGATGATATGGTTGGTTAAGGGTATAGTGATGATTACATGTTGGTAAGCCAAGTAGTCAAGATGGGATCCATCGCTCCTGATATAGTGATATAATGAGAGATGTACCTTAGGGCCTCTAGTTGAAGAGACACACTCATAAACCTTTAATCAGAGTATAAGATTGATAGAATGGGCTTCTAGTCAATTTTGATACATTATGGCCAGTGGTGTTCTTCGTGAATAAGTCTAATTTCTAGGATAGCTAAGGCTATTACATGAGCTAACACTTAATCCGAGCTTAATAAACTAGATGGTACTTAACCTGATGGAAGGAGTGTATTATACTAGTTACTATTACAAAACCGGATCAAGTCACAGGCATGTGACATTTTGAGTATCGAGGGATCATACACCTTTGCTAGAAAGCCCATTTGATCGTTAAGAGTTATCAGGTTCCATATCGGTTTGGAACACTGAGCCTAAAGGTTCCCAGATGGGAAGTCAAGTTTAGGTTAACCCTAGAGGCTCTATACTTTGGGATCCTATTAGGTCAAACACTTTGGGTCTTTACTGGACTAAGTAAAGAATTTATAGACAAGGTCTATACCGAGAATATTAAGGTTATCAAATTTGTTGGATGAATTATTAATTTGTTGGACCAAATTTATAATTAAAAGGATTAAAGGAGAAAATTGGGAATATTGCATTAAACGGAGCAAAGGAATTTTTCTCGTTGAGAGTAGACCCCAAACAAAGGCAGGTTGTTTAGAGTGGGGCATGCGCGGCTACCTTGTGAGCTAAAAAGCTCGCATGCCACTAGTGCGCGAGCTAGGCCTTTGCGCACTAGCGGACCTTCACAACCTGCAAGTTGGGCATGTGAGCCATCTTGTGGTACAAGGCAAGCCCGTTAGGGCTTTCCTTGTAGAGGTAAAGCACAGCCCGCTTTGAGCATGGGATTTTGCACCAGGTCACGAGTTCAATGATAGCGGCTTTTGGGGATTTTTATCCTTGAATCACATGATTTTTTACCGTCTGATGATCTTCAAATGGGAGTCTTCCTCGTCTCTTAATTTAAAAGGACTTTTCTATTTTTTTTCCTTTAATTCAGAAATTAATTAAAAATATATGAAAATAGACAAAAAAAAATCTGAAAACGCCTCAGAAAACCGGATCCGGAGCCTCGCCAGACTGGCAAGGCTTGGCAAGCCTCGCCATGGAGTGTGGCGAGGTCGCCAGGCTCTTTGGCGAGGCTTACCTCTCCAAGGAGTTTGGCGAGGTTGCCAAATTCTTTAGCGACCTCGCCAAATTTTCTTACCTTTTTTGGATTTTCAGGATTTTTCCTATAAATAGTTGGACCTTTTAAGATTGAAGGGGGCTCGAAATTTAAAAGAAAATTCTTCTCTTCAGAAAGAAAAACACTAACAAACACTACAAAAAAATATTTTCTTTAATTTCTTCCAATATTTTTTTGGATCCAAAACACATTTATGTTCCAACCTTTAATTATTTTCAAATCATTCTTCATCCACTTTTCTTCTTAAATCCTCAGATATTCTCGGGTCTAAAACAAATTTAGAAACTGAGTCTGAATATATTTTGGATAAATAAACACTTATTTTCCATTTCAACCAAACACAACTAAATCAAAATGAAATAGGAATGCTCCTGGGGATCATACGGATGCGCCGAAGTGGATTCACGTCGAAAGGGTAAGCCTCTGAGTTCCTAGAATTGTGGATTCCGTGCTCTCGTCTACTTCATTTTTTTTCTAATATTATTTATGGACCTAGGAATTAATTTATCTGTTATTATTGTAAATGTTGTAATCTTCTTCTTCATCTTTTATTTCTTTTTAATTTTCATGATAGAATACCCCCACGAAGGGAATAAAAAGTATTCCTGGATAACAAGCCTCACACCTTGCCATGCTTTCATTTTCACTAATAAAATTGATCAACGTACATGTAATTAAATGAAACATTTTTATTTAAATTAAGAACTTTAAACCGTTAATGTTTTAATTAGGCCACACGAGCCTTCTCAAAATAAAATCGAACATGTATGCCATATCTCGTGCTAACCTTTATGGATGCAGGTTAGATGTATGCCTAGGAATTTATTTTTCCTTCGGGTATTGCAAATATTTTTGCGAGAATTGTAATTAATAGATTAGGTGAGGCGGTTGCATCCCCTGAGTTTTGTGATTTTTGTAATCTTTATTTTTCGGCATTTACTTTCTCCATTTATTTACTACTTTATGGATTGTTTATTGCTTTTAAATATACTCGAATCATGCACAATAACACGAATATAACCTAAGTATGAACATGCATAATTAAGAAAATACAATTTTCTGTAGATGTAATATAATGTGATCAATTAAGAAATAAGCAACTTATCCCAGACTCAAATCTCTGTGTCTTAGTGAGCCATCCCCCGAACGTTAAGCCTCACAAAACTCTAATTCCTAGAAAAAGCTAATCTAGGTGGCGACTCCACACTAAGAGATGGGGGATTCGAGTTTGAACCAATCTAAAAATGTTTTCGCCTTCTCTACAAAACCTTTCCGAGTCCACGACCCGGTGCACTTTTTAAACACCTTGGTAGACCACGCCTCTCATCTTCGCAAGCTCTCGGCCCACCGCTCCGTGTCGCCCGCTCACACCCACAGAAGCGAGCTATGTGGCAGGTCAACTTGCGGATCCTATGGATCTGCACAGTTTAGCCTGTCTGTCGAATGGGATTTTACCATCCCACATTGCTAAATAAAGGGAGTTCTTAACTCCCCTCTCCCTATAACTAGGCCTCCCTTCTCCTCCTTTTAACGTACTTCAGCTCAGCCTTTCTCTCTGAGTTCGACATCTTTTCTTTGTGAGATTTTGCGAGATCCTCTACCAGTTTCTCTAAGCGATGAATTTTTTAAAGGCTCTTTCTATTTTTAAGTGAGCCTTCTCAGATAATATTTTCGGGTTGGTCTTCGAGTGGTCTAGCAGCTGCTATCTACCAATGGGTTCTACCTTAGCGGAGGTTTTGGTTGGTGAAGATCCATGTTGATCAATCATAGAGGCTATCCTAGTTTAGAGGCTAGTGCTAATAGAGTTCTACTGAATTGCTCTAAGGGAATGCCGCATCCAAAGGAGAGAGAAGCACGCATCAACAAGTAATGCTCTTAACTTAGATGCTTTGAAATTCTGCCTTACATCGTTGCATGTTCAATTACTGTCTTGATTAACTAGTAGTGGTATCAGAGCCTTCCATATGCTATGCATGATTGATTATAATATGTTGAAATTGATGTTTTCTATGAATCAATTAAAGTATGTTATGCATGACTTAGGTTTCAATTCTTGTTATAGAAAATGATGTGATAACTAGATTAAGATTTTGCTCAAACTTAGTCTAGGTGATTATCATATAAATTAATAATGTTTTACCACACGTGAAATTTTTAAATTGAGGGTTGTCCTGTACTTCACTCAATTAAAGAACAAAATCTTTAAATCATAGTTATCTATGGTATAATGAATCGAAGTGCCCATGGTTATTTTGGTAAAGATTGGACTTGCCTGCTCATTCACTTTATGGAGGCCTCTCCTACCTAGAAATTTTCATTGGTATTAGGTTCAAGTGTACCCAAGGGATTTTTATGACTTAGTTTATTTCTAGGATGGGAATTGGATTTCGTATATGGTTTTACAAGCATGGTTTAAGTAGTTAAATTAAATCTTGTAGGCATAGTTACAAGAACTTAAACACGGACCTTATTTGTTTTGCATGCTATGTAGAGTCTTGGTATAATGGAATGATTATGATGTACCAGTCTTGAGCATGTTCCCTTAGAGTTAATAATTCCAAATAGCCCAAAATTATTATCATAATCATATCCATCGTATAAGACCTAGACTAGGGCGAGACCAGCGACAGCAAGAAAATCCCTACAATAATATTAAGGTGGTAGATTGTCTTCAAATCATAAGTCATGATACGAGTCATATTAACGGATGTAAGAACATGTACAACATTCTTTCCTTTAACATGTGTTTGGTCATGAGATTAGGTGGGGTTAATGACTTAAACAAAATGGGTTGGTTGTCCATATAATTGTAGCTAATGCCAGATTGGAGATGCATTTGAGGAGTCGTACAATTGGGTATGTACATCTCGAGAAAGAGAACTCAAATGGATTAGCAATTGCATGAGATGCAAATGGACGGGTTCCAACCATGGTTGTCTTGTTATGGCTTGACCTGCTATAGTAGAGGTTAATGATGAATGGCTATGGATCCTACCTACTAAGGAAAATTGGTTGGACCAAATTTTTTGAATTTAAATAAAAGGGTCTATTTGAATGTTGAGAAAATAGTAGGAATTATGTATTTAATTAAAGACCTTATATTAAATGCATGTGCATATACTAATGTCTAAACAATTCTATCTTATATATAGGTTGAACACTAAATCCAAACATAAATCTTCGTTTGATACTTGACAATAAATTGACAAAGATCAATTTTGACAACTGGTTCAAAGTTCTTAGAAAGGAGCTTTAGAAGAATAACATGGATTATATTCTAGATTATCCTGAACCAGTCAATCTTGATGTTGAGGCTTCTATAGAAAGAGGTATATCTTAAGCATAAGAAGGATGATTTTTTAGTATCACTTGTGATGCTCGAAACCATGACCTTGAAACTTAAGAAGTAGCATGATGGTATGGACCTAAAATCCATGTTGATCCATCTCGGAGGAATTCATGAATGCATGAAGATTGAATGGAATGAAATATTAAAACTCTTATATACCTCTGGTAGAAATGATAGGGTCCTGGCCTCTAAGCGTTGTGTTGAATACTTCGAGTATTCAAGGAGAATGACTCAAATAGAAATTGAAAGAAATTCTAGTATGACATACAGACTATGATTGAGAGTCTATCAGATAAATATTCACCCTTTGTGAAAGATTATCTCATGTCAAGAAATCTGAAAGCTAGAGGAACAGGTACCTTGGCAAGTAAGACTTGCATAAAAGGTAAGGGTTTAAAACCTATCAACAAGAAGGTAAAAAATGTGATCATTGAAAAGGAGAAGCCCAAAGGGATATGTTTTGTGTGCGAAAGGCCTGAACAATAGAAACGTGATTGCAAAGCTCTAATTTCTGAACAAGTGAAGAAGAAGCCAAGTGAGGCATCTACTTCAGCTATGTTCATGATAGAGAGTTTCTCTACAGTTCCTTATGAGTCTACATGGGTATTGGATACTAGTTGTGGTACTCATATCTATACTTCTGTACAGGGGTTGCGGAACAGTAGGAGACTTGCAAAGAGGGAAATGGACCTAAGAGTTAGAAATGGAAAACGGGTTGTTACAATTGTAGGGACATATAGCCTTCATTTTCCTAGTGGCCTAGTTTTAGTTTTGAACAATTGCTATTATATTCCTACTATCACTAAGAATATTATTTCGGTTGTGCGTTTAGCAATAGAGGGATTTGAGATTTTATTTTCTAATAATAATTGTCAAATTCAACGTGATAATGTTCTTTATGCTTGTAGAATATCTGTTGATGGCCGTTGGTCCTAAAGGACTTAAATTAACAACAAAGGAGGGTGAATGAAGTTCTTTGTTTATTTTCTAAGTTTGTAATAATTCTTTACTAAGTTATGTTTTTAGATGCGTGTTAATTTAAACATGCAAAGCTAGATCTAAAAACAATAAATTACTCAGCTTTGCTAGTACAGTTTATCTTCAATTACTACTGAGTACTTTACTCAGCTCGGATTGGTTTTCAAGAAAAACAAGTGTAAGAGATAGAATGATGGATGAGATAAACACAATAAAGGTAAACAAATAAGGTTAGAACTTTTACACTTGAGATTTTATCCTTGTTCGGACCCTAGCTTACCTCTAGTCCCCGGATTCCAATCCGAGCTTTAATCCACTAGTGATTCGTTCCTTACTTAGGTGGAGAAGCCGTTACAATGGGTAGAAATGATTACAGAATGTACCCTCTTTTCTAACTACCACTCAAACTCAATTTAGGTACCCTTCTTAAACTGAAACTTAGATTTATCAAAAGAGAATACGAACAGAAGAATTCAACTTATAGTAAGGTTGAATTCTTTTACAATTTTAAATCTAAAGTGATATTATCTCTATAACAAATAGATTTAAATATGATTGTTCACTAATTGCTTGAGTTGGAATTTCTTGAAGCTAGGAGTAATTGAACAGAGTTTCAACTCTTACAGAAATTCGAGGTGATTCTCCAAGTTTGAATGTTTGCTCTAGTCTTCTATTTATAGTTGAAGGTCTTGGAATTAGTCATTGTGAACTTCTTATCCTGACAGCTCTTCAATATCTCTTCTCTTTAAATCTATCAAATTTTTCCATTGGAGATAAATTGTAGGTTGTTTAGAGATAGAGATTTCAAACATTGAAGCTTGAGATTAATCCATTATCCCAAAGTGTTAAAAACTTGTTTGTCTTTAAGCTATCCATTTTTATAGTGTGGAGTTCTACTATTTGTTGACTTGTTGACATTGCAGAGTTGCACGGAGACATTGAGAAATGGCGCATGTCAAAGGATTACTTTTGTCTTGGACTTTAGTGAGGAATCTCTAGTATTTCGTACTGACACCTTTTGATTGTGAGGACCATTGGAATATCTTCTTTAATCTCAATGCTTTTTTCCTGAAAAGCATCATAGGAATATTATGTTTCTCACAGAATCTGTTAGTAGCACATGTGTCATTTAATTCACTAAGTGTAAAGGATATACAGCTTTTCTCACAAAAAGCTAACTCAGCACAGCTGAGTAAATATCTTATAAACTCAACTCAGCTTTTCTTACTCTAAATCGTAACTTAATTAATTACTTAGTAAACTGAGTTTTTTTCCCTTAAACAAACTCAAGTAAACTTCATTAGTTAAGAGTATACTTAGTACTCAATTAATTTCAGTATCCTATTCAGTTTGTTATTTCCAAAACTTTTTAAGTTTTGTGAGGTACTATTAACTTGGGTTTAACAATATCCCCCATTTTGGAAAGATAAGAAACTAGGTAGTAGAAGGGATTAATTGAATAAATAGTTTAAAAATATGAGAATACCTGGAAAGTGATGTAAGACTCCCCCATGAGGAGTGAATTCCTTAGTCAGTTTGGACTCCCCCATACTAAGAAAATTTTCTTCAATCAACTCAACTCCCCCATACTTAGAGGAATATTCTTCAATTTGGAACTTTATCTTACTTCAACTTTTCTTTAGAGTAGGTCTCCTTGTATGAGATCCTGCATCAGATATTCAATAGATAGCAGAATGCATATTAAATAAAACAGATAAAGAGTTAAGAAGTTCTTAACTTGATATGGTAATAACTTGTAATTTTTATTAATTGATAAAAATACTTAGTTAGTTTACAAAATGTGTCTTGAGCTAATATTACAACAGTTCTATTCTATTACCAGAATTGCCTATTATAGATACATTAGCTTATTTGTGATGCTATAAAGAAGAGGTCTGTCCAGACGACTTATGTTGATCAAAGGTTTGCTGCTACTACTACTATTGATGATGATGAGGTCACTTCGGAAGAGTTCCCTTGTTAAGATTAGTAGTCTTGAGGGCATCTTCAGCTACCTTCTCCCCCTTTAATATCTGTCCTTGTACAATTTGTTCAAGGGAAACATTGAAAGAGTCCAAAGAAAACTAAAAGTCCTCTTACCATCCAATAATTTGAGTGGAAATCTCCAGCTCCAGCATCTCTTTACCCTGGTTGGTGAGGAAATCTTGATCATTAAGTTTGGAAAGAAGCACATGATGACACCTAGAGAGTTGAGCTATTTGATCAAATCCTTGGCATGCGAACTGTTGAAAACACTACAACGGAGCTCTGAAATCTGAGGTAGAGATAGTTATCTTTAGCTTCACTTACATGTCAAGGATCTTTGGGTAGATTGATGGTATACATTGTGTTATGTAATCAATGTCCTTAGCATCATACACTCCGGTTGACAGAAGCTGTCCTACATTCTTCGGAAGATCTTCAATTTTAACTTTAAGAATGTTGAGCTCTTGTGTACTAAGAGATCGCTTTCGAGGTCCAAGGACTCAGTTAGTTCCAAAAAGATCTTGCTCATAACCTCCAAGATGAACTTTTATCCCTTTGATACCTTATCATCTATGTTGTCATTAATCTCCTTGCAAACATTGTCGAGTTTATTGGTTAGAGAATAATGTCCAGCATAGGCTTCTGGTCAGCTTTCTTGGACACATCATTGATAACTTTGAGAAGTTGATCAATTTTGTTCTTAGTTCATGATAAATCTAGACATCGTCTCTAGCACTATATCTTTAGTGGTTTCCACCTCCTTGAGCACATGTTTAATCTTGCACTCGATGCTCTTCTTGATTTTGGCATGCTGTTCGCCAAACTATTGGAATTGTGTTGTTTGGGTTTCCATTGTGGAGCTCAAACTAGTCAGCTGCTCAGTAGTAGCATCTACACTACCTTTTAACTTTCCTACAACCGCATTAGCGAGTGTGGTAGATGTGGGGATAGATGTCACAAGTGCGCTAAGTTGACCTGTAGAATCCAATAAGCCAGCTAGGATTAGAGCCATCTTATCAACCAAGCTCTTTGCACTCTCATTGGTAAGGTGATTTAGAATCACAAACAAGCTACCTTGAATTTTCTCAAACTCCTCGGCGTAGATTGTTTCAGAAGGAAAACTTTTATTGACCTCACCTAGCTTAACCTTGAGCTTGGAAGACAAGTCCATAATTCTTAGGCTAGTAGTAATTTGCTAACTGCCCCATCTAACTCAGCATCAGATTTAAGAGTGGGGAATTTCTTCCTGGATAACTCCCTAATATAAGCCAAGATTGATGAATCAGGCATGTCCTCTTAGACTGGCTTATGGCTGGGTTCAGGTAGTTCGCTGGCTATAAAATTTGCCTCTATACCAGTACCACTTACATTTCCATGCTGAGCAGAGTTCTCAGTGTTAGGAACTTCTCTAATGAGAGGGATTAGAGGGGTTGATGTTAGGTTTGAAGAAACGGTTGGTTTAAAGGTTTGCACATTTGAAGAAGTGGGGATTTGTTTAGACTTTACAAGAGAAGGAATTATTTGAGTTTGGGAAGAGAAGAGGTAGTGTTTTGAGTGTGAGAAAGAGATGTATGTGGGGAAAATGAATCTTTGCTAAGTGTATAATTACACTTATTATCATGATAATTTTACACATTAAACACTATAGTTTAAGTTATTTTTATACTTCATATAAAAGATTTCACATGGTATGTAGTTGTTTTTTATGCAAATGCAGGTACTAGGTAAATCTTGGAAGTAAAATGATTAAAGTTGGAAATCTATGAAAAAAGAGTGAAAAAGGTGCAAAAAGATGAGTGGAATTTAAGGATTTGGCAAAGGATCGAAGATATCAAAGATCGGTAGAAATCGTAAAGAGGAATCATGTGAAAAAAGACATGTCAGGATCGTGACACACATATCGCGGTCGTGACTTGTTAACTTTCACAATAGAAAGTTGCCAACCAAGTATTCACAGTCACAACAATCATTCGCTATCACGACCTTGACGGTTTTTTGGTCAACTCTTCTCTTGTTTCAACCACCGGATAAGAACGATCAACGGCCATCAACTGCCAAATGAAAAGACACCTTTTGAAAGTCAACCAATCATGAAAAGGTGCCTTTTTATTGTGGATAAGATCAAACCAATTCAACCAATCACAACGAAGCAGTGTAATTCTTCGCCAATGGACACGACTCCTCGTTTGGATAGACGCAACCCTTCATACCCTATAAATAAGGCTCCAAACTCACAAATTTCGTGGGGAATGGAATGTGGTGGATTATGTGGTGTGGCATGAGTGATAAGTGTGTTGCATAGATAGAGAGTAAAAATATCTAGATTTTACTATATTCATAAGTGTTAGCGAGAAAATGTATAAGTGATTCGAACCTTATTTCGATCACTAGATTTCTCTACATATCTAGCGATTGTTGTATAAGTTTAATTGCAAATCACTTATCAATAAAAGTTTTCATTCTTCAATAGTCATTTATTCGATATTCACAAAGAATAGCATCCTAACGGAGGTTCTGTACGGGTCAAGATCAAATTCAAAGCAGACGCAAAAATTGCGGGAATTGACGACTCCCATTAAAGAGTGGATACGTTTTAATCAACTTTAGCTTTCACTTGCATACCTTACAAATTTACTTTACTTTCTACTTATACTTTCTATTTCGAAGTTTATGATATGTCTATGTGTCATAATGTGTATTTCGTGTTGAGTCTTTTATATTAATCAAGTTATATGCTTTTGAGTTAACTTTAAGAGTAGTTTTGAGGTTAACGAGATTGTGTATAATCACTGGATCTATGTTTATAACGTTGTTTAGTGAGCTAACATTTTTAGAATGGTAACTTTCTAAATATGGCTATGTGAGAGTGACCCGTACTAAGCATAGTAATATTGTTATCTAGGTTTATATAATCGTCTTTATTCATTTGCACTAGATTTAGAAAAGTCATTTCATGTGTTGTTCTGCGGTGAATAATTGAATATCTGAGTATCTAGAACTGAATCTGTTAAATTAATCTAGTGTACATAATATCTTTGATGATTTTACATGTTTTCTTTGCTATACTTGGTCGTAGGGAATATCTATATACTTTTTATCTTCTCTAATCTTTCATACATTTGTCTATCCATCCATCATTCCAATCCTCCAAAAATAAATTATATTATTTTCTTTTGTTTCATTCCTCTTATTGATCTCTAGAACTTGTTCCTTCCCTGTGGGATCGGTATCTTTTAAAACTACATCGTAACTGTATACTTGCAGTGGTCACCATTTTTCTATTTAGATAAGCGGTATTGATAACACCTGTTCGTATTTTGAACTCTTATCTTATCGGTAAGAAAGTGGGAGATAAGGTTTTTGGCTTTTTTATAAAATATAAATCCTCAGAGTCAGTAGAGTCAAAACCTTATGAACAATCTTGTGTATGTGTAGAAGAGGAAGGGATATTTTCTAGTGAATTTACAGTATTGGAAGGTTGAGGATTCACATAAGGGTTAGGAATTTCAGTATCTACAGGGGTAGAAACTAGAGAATGTACGGGAGAAGAAGGAGTAGGATTTTCAAAAGAAATAGGGGTAGGTTTTAAGAGTACTTTGACCCAAGGATGGGTCAGCTTTAAGTACTTCAGGGTGAGTAGGAAGTTTCTCAGTCTGAGTGAATTTGGGTGTGGAGATGTTGGGGTCAGGAAGATTAGATTCTTCGTGATCAAGGGTGACGGTTACTCCATCATCCTTATCATTGCTCACCACTTGAACGTTCTTCCTTAGTGGCCTATTGGTGGCATTGCACTTTCATTGAGTTCCCCTTGCATTGGAAAGAATTTCTTCCACATGGGTTGCTGCTGAAGCACTAAAATTTTCAGGGTCCTCTTTGCCTTTCTTTGAGGTTCCCTACTCCTTAATTACTTCAGTCACCTCAAGCTTGTGCTTCTTATGAAGCAAGGACTCCTATACCTCCATAGTATCTTCTTCTTCTTTGGCTTGTAACTTCACCTCAACTTTCCTTTGAGTGTGAGTTTTGGCCTTCATTTACTTCCTTTGCCTTGCTAGGGGCTGGGCAGGCATGATTCCTACCCTTTCTTTTGTTCGGCTGATTATAACTTTATGGGAGCCAACTTTCGCCTTCGAATAGGAAGCTTTTGAAGTAGGTTATGGGAGTTTCTCTAGTTGAGCAAATAATGGAATGTCTTCAGTGGTCTCCTCACTAGAGCCCTCAAAGTCAATCATAAAGGCATCCTCATCCTCCTTCAACATAGCCTTAGGGAACAATGTCGATTCCACCCTTGCCTTCTTCAGCTTCAGGTCCTTGGCCTTAGTATAGTAGGTGTGAACCTGCTTATACTTCAGCATGCTGAAGTGGGGCATGTCCAGTACCTTCTTTACTAGAACTATAGTTTTCCCCGGGCCATCTAAAAAAGGGGCAATGTCTAACCACACCGCCTTCATAAGAGCGGTGATGAGGTAACCGTATGGTAGAGGTAGTAACTTTGGTCAAGTGATGCATAAGCAACACTAGCTAGTAAAGTTACTTTCCTTCTACCATATGGTACACCATACACCTCTCAAAGTAGGTACAGGTACTCAAAGACCTGGTTTTGGGTAGTAGAAACTTGACAAGTAATTCATGACAAGCTCTTGCTTCCAGCTCATCCCCGACGCAGTTATTTCTCCAACTCCATAGTTTGTGGGGAGCTCCCAATCTACTGAGACAGCCACATTCTCCTCATCTCTCATCATCCTCATCACGATACCCTTCAATGACATATTCAGCAAGCTAGACACCAGATTGGCGCAGATGAGGTAGGAGATGCTGTTGAACTCCACCAGAAGCACGTCCTCAAATCCCTCAATAGTGTAGAGGGTGAAGTAGAAACCCTTGATTAGGCTTTTGATAACAGGGCCTTCAAGTAGTAGAAATTGGTTGAGATTCTACTACTTGATCACTTTGTGCATGAACTTGTTGTGAATCAAGGTCTCATAGTTCACCTCAAACACTGGACCAAATTCCAAGTCTTCAACCCATTTTACCTTGGTGAATATTGTTCTAGATGGAAAGATGATTTTCTTCCATGAGCCGTCTATGTGCACAAACATCTTCTTTTTGGATTCACCTTGGAGAGTTAGTTTCATTTAGTGATCTCCATTTCAGAGAGAAAAGGATTTTGAGAAAGAGAGAGGATTAGGGTTCTTTTGCTTTGAACACGATTAGGATTCGAAATTGCAAGTAACCTCTCTCTTTAACTCCTTTCTACATTTATAGACTTCCTCAACTTGCAGAGATACATGGCGCTTCCACAATACATAATTAGAATTAACGCTGAGATTAATACTAAATCAACCACCTTAGTAAAATGGTGAGTTTTGCAGAAAACGGTTCCAATTTAAAAGCACGTCTTTTGAAAATGTGGGCTTTTGATTTTAACCGCAAAACTAAATCTCACACCATTACTTTAAAAAGTAAAGGATGTTAGGTATGTGTTATCTCCTTTGGCTGAGTTAAGGCTTATTTTTTAACACTTAACCAAATTTCTTGAGTCTTCTTCTTCACATGGGGTTCGCTATACCAATAAGCTACCTTAGAATGTTGAATTGTTCCATAGGCAATGGTTTGGTTAATATGTCTGCATGCTGTTCCTCTGAAGGAACATACTCCAACTTGACATTTCCCCTTGGCACTTGATCTCTTATGAAGTGATGTCTAACGTAGACATGCTGCATCCTTCCATGTTGGATTGGATTTTTGGATAGGTCAATTGCGCTCTTGTTATCACACCATAACTTTGAAACACTTAGACTCTATACCATAATCTTCTAATTACTGCTTGATCCATAGCAATGTGCTACACAACTTCTTGCTGCCATGTACTCAGCTCCAACTATACTCAGCACAATAGAAGTTTACTTCTTGTTATACCATGAGACTAAGCATTCTCCAAGGAAATGGCATCCTCCTGTGGTGCTTTTCCTATCAAGCTTGTCTCTGCCATAGTCAGCATCTGTGATTCCTAATGGAGTAAAATCAGTGATATTGGGATACCACTGACTTGCTTCAAGAGAGCTTTGCAAATATCAAAGAATCCTCTTCACAGTTTCTAGATGAGATTCTTTGGGTCAGCTTGATAACGAGTACACTAGCACACAACATACCATATGTAAAGCCTACTAGTTGTAAGATAAAGAAGAGAGCCAATGATTCCTTTGTATAATTTGTTGTCTATAGGCTTACCAGCTTCTTCTTTATTTAAGATAGTATCAGTGGCCATGGGAGTGGACATTGGCTTCGAATGCTCTATGTCAAACTTCTTCAGAACTTCTTTGGCATACTTTGATTGACTTATGAGGATTTCATCTTCAAACTGCTTGATTTGAAGTCCAAGGAAAAAATTTAGCTTTCCCATCATAGATATTTCGAACTCGCTCTTCGTCCACTTGCTGAACTCCTTGCACAGCTTCTCATTAGTTGCTCCATATATGATAGCATCCACATTAATTTAGACTAGCAACACATCTTCTTTCCTTCACCTTATAAACAGAGTTGTATATGCTTTCCCTATTTCATAGCCTTTGCTGATTAAGAAATTGGTCAGCCTCTCATATCAAGCTCTAGGAGCTTGCTTCAATCTATAGAGAGCTTTCTTCAATTTGAAGACATGCTCAGGGTTCTTCGGATCTTTAAAGCCTGGGGTTAGTAGACATAAACTTCCTCTTGAATAAATCCATTCAAGAATTCCCTTTTAACATCCATTTAAAATAATTTGAAGTTCATATGGGATGCTAAAGCACACACGATCAAATAGCTTCAAGTCGGGCTACAAGAGCATAAGTCTAATCATAATCGATGTCTACTTGTTGATTGTAGCCTTGAGCAACAAGTCTGGCCTTGTTCTTAACAATAATGCCATCTTCATCAAGTTTGTTCTCAAAAACCCATATGGTGCCAATAATTGATTTTCCTTTGGGCTTAGGAACTAGATCCCAAACATCAATACACTTAAATTGATCCAGCTCCTTTTGCATTGTGATCATCCAATAATCATCTCCTTTTATTTCTTCAAACTTCTTGGGTTTAATCAATGACATGAAAGTTGGATGGCTCATCATCCTACTGAGCTGACCTCTCGTTATTACAAGATTATGAACATCATCAAATATGCTATTGAGCGGATAATTGCGATGAGTCTTAATCTCCCTTGGTAGACTCGGATCAATAGCTGGAGGATCTACAACAGGTTACTGAGGTGGAGGTTGATCTTCACAAATTTTGAAGTTGATTGAAAGATCATCATCTTCTTTGACTTCCTCAGCTTCTAGTTCTTCTACTAGGTTGGGCAGCACAGAGAGTGGAATGTTGAGTGGATTTCCTTACTGGGTTACTCCTTCATCTTCATCAAATGGACGTCTATCTGCATTGTTAGTTTTATCGAAATCTACATGCATAAACTCCTCTAATAGGCCAGTTCTCTTGACATATATTCTATCTACCCTACTATTACTTGAGTATCCTAGAATGATACCTTAATCATACGTAGGATTAAATTTACTTATGCTCCTTGTGTTAAGAACAAAACACCTATAGCCAAAAGATCTTAGATTACCAATCTTAGGTTTGCACCCTCCCCAAAGCTCATAAGGTGTTTTCTCTAGAACTAGGCGAATTAAAAATTTGATTCAAGACATAACAAGTTGTGTTAACAGCTTCTCCCCAAAAGTACATTGGTAGATTGTTATCACTCAACATAGATCAAGCCATTTCAACTATGGTTCTATTCTTCCTTTCTACAACCCCACTTTGTTGAGGCGTATAAGGAGAAGAGAAGTTGTGCTCAATACCTAGTACTAAATAGAATTCTTCGAAATGAAAGTTTTCGAATTCATATCCATGACCATTTCAAATCGTTCATTATCCTATTACTAAGCTTGACTAAAGATTCATATGTTTCGTTTTTACTACTTAGCAAGACTACCCAAGTGAATCTCGTGAAGTCATCCACAACCACCAACACAAATCTCTTACCATCCAAGCTCATAGGCTGAACTGGGTTGAAAAGATCTAGGTGGAGGTGCTCCAATGGTCGCTTAGTTACTACGTGATTAATTGATCTAAATGATTTTTTAACTTGCTTACCTAGCTGGCAAGCTGAGCACAGTTTATCCTTCTCGAAGCTAATACTAGGTAAACCCACAACTAGTTGCTTTTTGGCTAGTTTGGACAGAATGTTCATATTTATATGATCCAAGCTTCTGTGCCAAAGCCATGAATTATCCTCCTTAGATACAAGATAAACGTTAGTGGGGCCAGGGGATAAATCAATCATATACACATTATTAATTCTAGGAGCAAAAAGAATAGTTGAGTTAGTCTTACAATTAATAACTGAGCAACCTGCTGAGTCGAATGTAACCTTTTTGCCTTTGTTACAAAGCTGGGCTACACTAAGCAAGTTGAACTTGAGTCCTTTGACTAGAGAAACCTCTTTGATTAAAGGAGAGACACCAACAGTGCCATAACCCTCAGTCTTCCCTTTTTTGTTATCTCCGTAGCTGACACTTCCATTTCTTTTGCGCTCCTGTGAGATGAACTAAATTTCATCTCCCGTTACATGCCTTGAGCATCTGCTATCCAAATACAACATTCTAGAGGCATCAGCGGATCTCAGGCTCAACTGCAAAACAATTACATTTTCTTAGGTACCCATGCTCTTGAGCTGGGTCCTCCCTTGTTAGTAGTGCTTGAGTTACTCTAGTTGTACTCATCATAATAATAATTTTTTTGCCTATAGATAACTGTAGCATGTCCAACTTTTCCACAAAAACCACACACCATTTTTGCTTTAGGATGGCTCGCTTTCTTCTTTTTAGAGGAATTCTTCCTCTTAGAATTACGAGTTTGGTTAATTGAAGTTTAACTGTTGGTTGGACGAGGAACATGTTCCTTCTTCAAAGCTATTATCTCAGCAATCAACTCATCTAGTTGCTTAGTGAGCTTGTTGTTTTGACATTCATGATACTCAGCTTTTTCTTGAAGAAAGCGGGATAAGGAAGCAATTGTGTCTTCTAGTTCTCACTTCTCCTCATTAGCTCCTTGATGTTTTTCCCTAACTTATTAGTTAACTTCATAACATCAAAGAGTACCTGGGTGAACTCTTCAATGAACAAAGGGATTTCAGAATGTACCTCAATTTGAAGAGATTTCCCTTTGCTATGATCAGCTTCAGAGTCAGCAGCGGTTTGACTTCTATTTGAAGTAGATGCTAAGTCTTCGCCTCTATCATTCTCGATCGCCATTAAGCAGAGGTTTGCGGAATAAGTTGCTTCTTCATCAGATGATGAAGATTCTTCTATATCACTCCATGTAGCAGCAAGTACCTCATTTTTCTTCTTAAAACTCTTCTTGTATCCATCCTTCTTGGTCTTGGGACAACTTGACTTGATATGGCCTTTTTCTCCACAGCTCCAAAGCACTTGATGTCTTTGTTGTGTTCCTTCTTTCATCCTTCCTCGGCTCCTCAGCTCCTCGAGGAAACTTCTTGTTGTTAAACTTCTCATCCTTCTTCATGAAGCATTTGAAACACCTAGTTAGAAGGGCCATTTGCTCATCAGGATCGTAGCTGGTGGATTCATTAGAGGAATCAACTTTTAGGACAATGGCTTTGCCCTCTCTTTTCGTGCCTTTACTCCTTTTGGAGTCATTATTATATTTCCTCATGGACATTTCCTAAGTCAGTAAGGTGCCTATCAGCTCATCATAACTATAAATCTTAAAATCATGAGCCTCCTCAATCGTGCTCTTCTTGGCATCCTACTCTAAGGTAAGAGTGTGGATAATCTTCTTCACTAGCTCCTCTTTGAAGAATTCCTTGCCAAGCCTCTTCAGTTCATTAAAGATGTTAATGAACCTTGTATTCATGGCATGAATACCCTTGCTAGCACCCATCTGGAACATCTCATATTCTCTCACCATGAGATTGATCTTCGACTCCTTGACTTTGTCAGTCCCCTTGTTAAGAAATCTCCAGCTTTTTCCAGATTTCTTGTGTTATCTCTCAACTTGAGACCCTGTTAAACTTTGTAAGATCTAGCGCACAGTGTAAATAACTGATGGTTGTGACATTCTCTTTAAGAAGCCTTAAGTCAGCATCATCATAGTCTTCTAGATCGACAGGTACACGTTTTCCATTCCTAACCATATTAGGAATTCGATGGCCAAGCTCAGTAGTGAGTTATGCTTGTATGCTTTGATATTGAATAAATTTTTTCATGCGATTTTTCCAAAACGTGTAATGATTACTGTTAAACAATGGTAGCCTGGTCACAAACATTCTCTCTTTAAGGAGGACGGTCTACCTTGAGCCGGAACTGAAGCTGTTATAAGCCATTTGGGATATTTAACTCAAAGATGATTAGTTTATAAGCTGAGCGCTACTCTAATACCACATGTTGGTCCTAAATGGCTTAAATTAATAGTAGAGGAGGGGTGAATGCAGTTCCTGGTTTCTTTTTGAAGTTTGTAATAATTTTTACCAAGTTATGTTTTTAGATGCGTGCTGAGTTAAACATGTTGAGCTGGGTCTAAAAATAATAAATAGCTTAGCTTTGCTCGCATAATTTATCTTCAATCGCTGCTGAGTACTTTGCTTGGCTCAGATTGGTTTTCAAGCAAAACATGTAAAAGAGATAGAATGATGGATGAGATGAACGCGATAAAGGAAAACCAATAAGGTTAGAACTTTTACACCTAAGATTTTATCCTGGTTCAGCCCCTAGCCGAACTCCTATCCCCGGATTCCTTTCTAAGCTTTAATCCACTAGTGATTCGTTCCTTCCTTAGGCAAAGAAGCCTTTACAGAGGTCAAAATGATTACAGAAAGTACCCTCTTTTCTAACTACCTCTCAAACTCAAATTAGGTACTTTTCCTAAACTGACACTCAGATTTATCAAAAGAGATTATGAACAGAAGAATTCCACTTATAGAAATGTTGAATTCTTTTAGAATGTTAAATCTAAAGTGTTATTCTCTCTATTACAAACAGATTTGAATATGATTATTCATTGATTGCTTGAGTTGGAATTTCTTAAAGTTGGGAGTAATTGAACAAAGTTTCAGCTCTTAGAGAAATTCGAGGTGATTCACCAAGTTTGAATGTCTGCTCCAATCTTCCATTTATAATTGAAGGTCTTAGAATTAGCCATTGCAAACTTCTCATCCTGATAGCTCTTCAATATCTCTTCTCTTCAAATCTTTCAAATTTTCCCATTGGAGATAAATTCCAGGATGTTTAGAGATAGATTTTTTAACGTTGAAGCACGAGATTAATTTGTTATCCCAAAGCGTTAAAAACTCATTTATCTTCAAGCAATTCATTTTGATAGAGAGACGCGAGAGATGCAACGTGGAATTCCGCTATTCATTGACTTGCTAACATTGCATAGTTGCACAGAGACACTAAAAACGATGCATGTCAGAGGATTCCTTTTATCTTGGACTTTAGTGAGGAATCTCTAACATTCCGTACTGACACCTTTTGATTGTGAGGACCATGGGAATATCTTCTTTAATTTCAGCACTTTTTCTCTTAAAAAGCATCAAAGGAATATTCTATTTCTCACAAAAACCGTTAGTAGCACATGTGTCATTTAATACTCTAAGCCGTAACTTAATTAATTACTTAGTAAACTAAGTTGTTTTCCCCTAAACAAACTCAAGTAAACTTCATTAATTAAGAGTATACTTGGTACTCAATTAATTTCACTATCCTAGTCAGTTTGTTATTTCTAAAACTTTTGAAGTACTATGAGGTACTATTAACTTAGGTTCAACAATGGCATATATGTTCTAGATACTAAAATTGAAATTCTAAATGTGAAAATTATTAAGAAATCGAGATTATATAATGAGAAATCCTCATACTTATGGCATTATCATCTAGGCCATATAAATGAGACTCGCTTAACTAAGTTACAAAATTGTGGTGACTTGGGCCCAATGGAATGGGAATCCTATGGGGCGTGCGACCTTGTTTAAAGGGAAAGATGACTAGGAAACCTTTCAAAGGAAAGGGTCAGTGTGCCACTAATACCTTGGAAATAATACATTCCGATGTATGTGGTCTAATGAGTGTTAAGACACATGAGGGTTTCGTTTAGTTCATAACCTTTATCTATTATTACTTGCGATATGGTTATCTGTACCTTATGAGGCACAAACTTGAAATTTTTGAGAAATTCAAAGAGTTTAGAATTAAGGTAAAGAAATAGCAATACCCTTCGATCTGATCAAGGTGGTGAATAATTATGCTAAGAGTTTTAGGATTATCTAACGGATAATGATATTTTATCCTAGTGGACACCTCCTTATACACCCTAACACAATGGAGTGTCAAAAAGGAGAAATCGAACCCCACTTGATATGGTTTCGTCCACGATGAGCCAAGTAGAACTCAGCAAATCCCTTTGGGGTTATACACTTGAGAGCGTATTGTATATTCTAAACAGAGTACCCTTGAAATCAGTTAATCAAACACTATTCAAATTGTGGTATGGTAAGAAACCAGCTCTTTCTCACCTGAGAGATTGGGGATGTCCTGCTTATGTAAAGAGGATAAGTTCAGATAAGCTTGGTGCTAAATTTGACAGGTGTCTATTTGTAGGTTACCCTAAGGAGACTATGGGTTATACCTTTATCCCAAGGAACTAAAAGTCCTTGTTTCTAGAAATGCTCAATTGCTCGAGAAGGAGCATATACTTGCAAAAGCCAGTGGGAGCAATATTGAGTTAGTCACTCAAGAAGATCACACAGACAATCAATTGATTGTTCCTACATCAGTTACACAAGAAAGTATAAGCATGGAATAACCTATTATAAAATCGACATTGCGTAGGTCAGGTCAGGCACTAATCGCTCCCAAGCAATATGGGTTTCTCATCACTGATGATAAACATCTCTTCCTTATGGAAGAAGATGAGCCTAAGACTTATAGGGATGCAATTGAAGGCTTAGAGTCTGATAAATGGTTTACAGTAATGAGGTTAGAGATGGACTCCATGTATGAAAATCAAGTTTTGAACTTGATAGATGCTCTAAGTGGGATTAAGCCCATAAGATGCAAGTGGGTTATCAAGAAGAAAACTAACATGGACGGTAAAGTAATTACCTATAAAGCAAGGCTAGTTGCAAAAGGTTACAGTCAAAAAGAAGGCATTGACTATGATGAAACCTTTTCACCAGTGGCCATGCTAAAGATTATCAGGATAATTCTTACCATTGCCGCTCATTACAATTATGAGATTTGGCAGATGGATGTGAAAACAGCATTCCTTAACGGGAATCTAGATAGGCTTGTGTATGTGGCACAACCCAAGGGTTTTACATCCAAGGATGGCTTGAAACTATGCAAGTTGTAGAAGTCCATTTATGGACTTAAGCAAGCATTAAGGAGTTGGAATAATCCAAGAAATTGGTTTTGTGTCAAACGCTAATGAGCCATGTGTAATAAGAAGGCTAGTGGGAGTACGATCATTTTCCTTGTATTATATATCGATGACATATTATTAATAGGAAATGATGTTCCTTTTCTTTTGACAGTTAATTCATGGTGTTCAAAGAAGTTCTCCATGAAATTTCTTGGAGAAGCAGCTTTTACACTTGGTATAGAGATCTACCAAGATAGATCCGAAGGCTGTTAGGTCTTTCAAAAAGTACATATATAGACATAGTTTTAGCTACATTTACCTTGAGCAGTCAAGAAAGGGCTATCTCCCAATGTCTCATGGGATTAACCTTTCTAAATCTGAGTGCCTGAGAACATAAGAGGAGAGACTACGCATGAATGGAATACCATATGCCTCAGTGATAAGATCCAACATGTATACTTTGGTATTCACTTGGCTTAACATCTCACATGCATTGAGCGTCACAAGCAGATTTCAATCTGACCTAGGTGAGAAGCATTGGATGCCTGTTAAAACTATCCTTAAGTACTTACGTAAGACTAAGGATATGTTTTGGTATAAGGAGAAAGTGATCTCTATGAAAGGATACACCGACGTGAGTTTTTAGTTTGACAGGGACAATTATAAGTCCTAATCAAGTTATGTGTTTATGTTAAATAGAGGGGCAGTTATTTGGAAAAGTTTCAAATAGGTAATGACTACCGATTCAACAACAAAATTTGAGTATATAGCTACTTCTGAAGCAACTAAGCAATATGCCTGGCTTAAGGGATTTATTGGTAATCTCGATGTGGTGTCCAACACTATAAATACAATAGTGGTCTATTGCGATAATAATGGGGCTATTGCTCAGGCAAAGGAACCATGGTCTCATCAAAGAAATGAATATGTACTCAGAAAATACCATCTCATTCAGGAGATAATAGCTAGAATTGATACAAGCTTAGAATACATCTCAACGGATTAGATTATACATAACCATTTACTCAGGTTATACATAACCAGCATGTTAACTAGTATGGTATGAAGCACATGGGCTATTGGCTCTAGTGCAAGTGGGAGATCGTTAGACATGATGTATACCTTAGAGGTAATTAGGACGATATATCTTAATTAGTTATAATGTACAAACGGTTTCGTATTATTATTACTAATAATAAAGGTATCTTTGTCATTTATCAATGCTTTTTTTTAATTTATGTATCTCGCTAGTATCATATATATGTGGTATTATATATGCGCATTAATAAGGCAGTCTGTGACTACTTCAAAGCATGAAAGTGCAAAGAAATAATGGGAGCTATTGGTGTGAGAACAACACTTACATGTTACTATGAATACTAAATATCCCTAGTCATAGTTTCATTGAGACTGGACATCAATGAAGCGGAGAGACTAGCATGTGTAGGCTTACTCCTTGGATTAGATCTAAGCAACCGATCTCACAAGCTGAAGGTAGTACATTGAGTTAACACATGAATGTATTCGGGTAATACATTGGTGACCACTTGATAAGTGTATAATTACACTTATTATAATATTAATTTTACTCATTAAACACTATAGTTTAAGTCATTTTTATACTTCATATAAAAGATTTCACGTGGTATGCAGTTGTTTTTTATGCAAATACAGATACTAGGTAAATTTTGGGAATAAAATGATTTAAAGTACAATTCTATGAAAAAAGAGTGAAAAAGGTGCAAAAAGATGTGTGGAACTTAAAAATTTAGCTTAGGATCGAAGCTATCAAAGATCGATGAAGTTACAAGGAGAATTCTGAAGAAAAATGCAATTCACGGTCGCGATAACCATTCACGATCGTGACCTATTCTTCTTCATAATAGAATTCTGCCAATCAAAGATTCACAATAATGACTTATATATCGCGGTCGCGACTTGGACGGTTTTCTGGTTTTATCTTCTTAACTACCAACCGCTAGATAAGCATGATCAACCACCATCAACTACCAATGAATAGACACCTATCAAAAATCAACCAACCATGAAAAGGTGCCTATCCATTGTGGATTAAATTGAAGCTTCTCAACCAATCACAATAAAGTGATGCAATCATTCACCAACGGACGTGACATGACTGTTTACCTTATGTAGGAATTGTTATATTTTAGCTCATACTTATTCATTCCCTGGAGATCAGGATGATACGGGTGATTACGAGTATAGTGATGATCACATGTTGGTAAGCCAAGTAGTCAAGATGGGATCCATCGCTCCTGATATAGTGATATAAAGGGAGATGTACCTTAGAGTCTCTTGTTGAAGAGACACACTCATAAACCTCTTATCAGAGTATAAGATTGATATAATAGGTTTAAATTCAATCTTGATACATTATGGCGAGTGGTGTTCTTCGTGAACAAATCTAATTCCAGGATAGCTATGGTTATTACATGAGCTAACACTTAATCCGAGTTCAATAAACTGGATGGTACTTAACCTGATAAAAGGAGTGTATTGTATTGGTTACTACTGCAGAATCGGATCAAGTTACAGGCACATGACATTCCGAGTATTAGGGGATCATACACCTTTGCTAGAAAAGCCCATTTGATCATCTAGAGTTATCGGGTTCCATATCGGTCTAGAACACTAAACCTAAAGGTTCCCGGATGGGAAGCCAAGTTTAGGTTAACCTCGAGCGGCTCTATACTTCGGGATCCTATGCAGTCACACACTTAGACTGAGTAAAGAACCTGTAGACCAGGTCTATGCCGAGAATATTAAGGTTGTCAAATTCGTTGGATGAAATTATTAATTGGTTGAACCAAATTAATAATTAAAATGATTAAAGGAGAAAATTGGGAATATGGCATTGAGCGGAGGAAGGGAATTTTTCCCGCTACGAGTGGGCCCAAAATGAACACGGTTGTTCAAAGTAGGGCCTGCGTGGCTGCCCCATGAGCTAAAAACATCAAGAGTTGCTAGCACGTAGGCTAGTCCCATCCGCGCTAGCAAGCAGTAGGCCCTCAAGCACTTCCTATGGCAGTGCTTGTGCGAGCTTATTGTGCAGGCCCACTAGTGCAGCCCTGCTTGTTGCATAATGGGCTTGCCTTGTAGAGGTAGTGCATAGCCCGCATAAGCGGTTGTGTGGCGAGTCAACCCACGGATCCTAGAGATTCGCGTAGTTAAGCCTATTTGTGGGATGGGATTTTTCCATCCCACACTGCTAAATGAGGGGAGTTTTCAACTCCCCTCTCCCTATAAATAGGCATCCCTTCTGCTCCTTTTAACATACTTCAACTCAGCCTTTCTCTTTGAGTTCAACATCTTTTCTTCGCGAGATCCTCTACGAATTTCTCCATGCAACGAAGAATTCTTTAGAAGGCTCTTTCTATTTTGAAGTGAGCCTTATCGGTTAATATTTTCGGGTTGGTCTTCGAGTGGTCTAGCAGCTGCTATCTACCAACGGGTTCTACCTCAATGGAGGTTTTGGTCATTGAAGATCCATGTGGATCAATCGTAGAGGATATCCTAGTTTGGAGGCTAATACCAATGGAACCTCGCCGAATTGCTCTAAGGGAAAGCCGCATCCAAAAGAGAGAAGCACGCATCAACTAGTAATGTTCTTAACTTAGATGTTAGGTTTCTTTTATAAGTTTCATAAACCTATTAGCATCTATGGAATGTTTCAACTTAGATATATCAACCATGGCATGCTTAGGAGATCCTTTAGGGTTAATTTAACATTTTGAAATACCGCCTTGAACGTTACATGTTCAATTACTGTATGGTGTTTGATCAACTGATTTTGAGGGCACTCTTTTTATAATATAAACTACGCTCTCAAGTGCATAAACCCAAAAGGATCTGCTGAGTTCTTCTTGGCTCATCATGAATCGAACCATATCGAGTAGGGTTTGATTTCTCCTTTTCGACACTCCATTGTGTTGGGGTGTATAAAGAGGTGTCCATTGGGATAAAACACCGTTATCCCTAAATAATCCTGAAACTCTTAGCTTAAGTATTCATCGCCTTGATCAGATCGAAGGGTCTTGATACTTTTCCCAAGTTGTTTCTCTACTTCTATTCTGACCTCTTTGAATTTCTAAAAACTTTTAGACTTGTGCCTCATAAGGTACAGATAACCATATCACGAGTAATCATCAATAAAGTTAATAAAGTAGACGAAACCCTCATGTGTCCTAACACTCATTGGACCACATAAATCAAAATGTATTATTTCCAAGGTACTAATGGCATGCTGACCCTTTCCTTTGAAAGGTTTCTTAGTCATCTATCCCCTTAAACAAGGTTCACATGCCCCATAGGATTCCCATTCCATTGGGCTTAATTCACCACATTTGTGTAACTTAGTTAAGCAAGTCTCCTTTATATGGCCTAGACGACAATGCCAATCTACCGCCTTAATATTGTTGTAGGGATTTTATTGGTGTCGTTGGTCTCGCCTTAGTCTAGGTCTTATACGATGGATATGATTATGATAATAATAATTTTGGGCTGTTTGAAATTATTAACTCTAAGGAAACATGCTCAAGATTGGTACATCATAATCATTCCATTATGCCAAGACTCCACATAGCATGCAAAACAAACAAGGTCCATGTTTTAGTTCTTGCACCTATTTCTATAAGTTTTAATTTAACAACTTAAACCACATTTGTAAAATCATATGCAGAATCCAATTCCCATACTAGTTATCAACTAATTCGTAAAAATCCCTTGGGTACACTTGAACCTAATACAGATGGAGATTCAAGGTAGGAGAGGCCCCCTTAAAGTGAATGAGTGGCCAAGTCTAATCCTTGCCAAAGTAACCATGGGCAATTTGATTCATTGTACCATGGACATCTACGGTTTAAAGATTTCGTTCTTTAATTGAGTGAAGTACGAGATGACCCTCAATTTAAAGCATTTACACATGTGGTAAAACATTGTTAATTTTATATGATAATCACCTAGACTAAGTTTAAGCAAAACCTTAATCTAGTTAACACATAATTTTCTATAATAAGAAATGAAACCTAAGTCATGCATAGCATACTTTAATCAATTCATAGACAATATCAATTTCAACATATTATAATCAATCATGCATAGCAAAAGGCAGGCTCTGATACCACTACTGGTTAATCAAGACAGTAATTGAACATGCAATATTGTAAGGCAGAATTTCAAAGCTTAAAATTAACCCTAAAGGATCTCCTAAGCATACCATAATTGGTATAATCTAAGTTGAAACGTTCCATAGATGCATGCTTATAAAAATTATAAAAGAAACCTAGCATTTATGTTAAGAAATTACTAGTTGATGCATTCTTTTCTCTTTTGGATGCAACGTTCCCTTAGAGCAATTCGCCAGAACTACGTTGGCACTAGCCTCCAAACTAGGATAGCCTTTACGATGAATCCACATGGATCTTCATTGACTAAAACCTCCGTTGAGGTAGAAGCCATTGGTAGACAACAGCTACTAGACCGCTCGAAGACCTACCCGAAAATATTAATTGAAAAGTTTCACTACAAAATCGAAAGAGACTTCTAAAGAATTCTTCATCGATTGGCAAAACTCGTGGAGGATCTCGTAAAATCTCGCAAAGAAAAGTTGTCGAACTCAGAGAGAAAGGCTAAGCTAAAGTACGTTAAAAGGAGGAGAAGGGAGGACTATTTATAGGGAGAGGTGAGTTGAAAACTCCCCTCATTAGCAATGCAGGATCCATCCCACAAATGGGTTAAACAGCGAAGATCCCTAGGATCTGCGGGTTAACCCGTCGCACACCCCGCTTATGCGGGTTGTGCGCTACCTCCACAAGGCAAGCCTAATGGGCTTACCTTGTGCCGTAAGCTTGGCTTGCAAGCTGCGCTAGCTGCCAGTGACCTTTTTAGCTCATGGGGCAGCCACGCAAGCTTCACTCTGAATAACACGTGTTCGTTTGGGGCCCACTTGCAACGGGAAAAATTCCCTTGCTCCGCTCAGTGCAACATTCCCAATTTTCTCCTTTAATATATCCTTTTAATTATTAATTTAGTCAACCAATTATTAATTCATCCAACAAATTCGACAACCTTAATATTCTCGGTATAAACCCAGTCTATAGGTTCTTTACTCAGTATGGTAAAAACCCAAAGTTTGCGGCCTCATAGGATCCTGAAGTATATAGCCGCTAGAGATTAACCTAAACTTGGCTTCCCATCTGGGAACCTTTAGGCTTAGTGTTATAGAGCAATATGGAACCCGATAACTCTAAACGATCAAATGGGCTTTCTAGCAAAGGTGTATGCTCCCTCGATACTTAGAAGGTCACGTACCTGTGACTTGATCCGGTTCTACAGTATTAACCAATACAATACACTACTTCCATCAAGTTAAGTATCATCCAATTTATTGAGCTTGGATTAAGTGTTAGCTCATGTAATAACCATGGCTATCCTGGATTTATACTTGTTCACGAAGAACTTCACCCCATAATGTATTAAGATTGACTAGAAACCCGTTCTATCAATCTTAAACTCTGATAAGAGGTTTATGAGTGTGTCTCTTTAGCAAGAGGCCCTAAGGTACATCTCCCATTATATCACTATATCAGGAGCAATGGATCCCATCTTGACTACTCAGCTTACCAACATGTGATCATCAATGTACTCGTAATCACTCTTATCATCTTGATTGCAACGGTATGAATAAGTATGACCCAAAGTATAGCAACTCCTACATAAGGTAACCAGTATCTCAGGTTTGAGGAAACTTATACTGCTACTGTAGTAATACATGACACCAACACATGGATATAGTTATTTCCCAGTGTTTGTCTTATAGTGGTCTCCAATATATTACCCGAATACATTCATGTGTTAACTCAAGGTACCACCTTCAGCTCGTGAGATTAGCTACTTGGATTTAATCCAAGGAGTAAGCCTACACATGCTAGTCTATCCGCTTCATTGATGTCCAGTCTCAATGAAACTATAACTAGGGATATTTAGACTATTCATAGTAACACGTATGTTCAATTCTCACACCACATAGCTTATACTATGTCCTTGCACTTTTACACTATGAAGTAGTCATGAACTTTATCGTATCAATGCGCATATATAATACCACATATATATATATATATATGATACCAACGAGATACATAAATTAAACAAAAGCACTGATAAATAACAAAGATGCCTTTATTATTATTAATAATAATACGAAACCATTTGTACATTATAATTAATTAAGTTATATCTCCCTAATTTCCTCTAGGGCATACATCATGCCTAACATAAGCTTATGGTCAGCTATGATATGAAAATTGATAAGGTCATTAGGATAGTTGATGAGACTGCTTAGAAAGTTGATAAACCTATGCTTAACCTTGATGTGCTATAAGAGAAATACGACTCAGCCTGTAAGCTCAAAAATGATAATGCTGATGACTTAGTGAAAAAGGCGCAGAAAGCTCTCTTCGAAGATATGGGAAAACTCTTTTCTAAGCCAATTGAGTCTCTAGACCCGAACAATGATCTCTTAGGATATAGGAAATTAAATACCCTGAAAAGGATCATCTATTTGATATACAAAAGAATGTAGACCAATTGGTTACCACCGGGATGTATGACTCAAGGGATATTGAATTCATGGTGAAAACAACAAATATTGCCCCAGAAACATCATTACGGATTCCAAGCTGATGATAGCACTCTCTGTTGCAGATTTTAAAGGTCTGTTGCAATGCTTTCAACAATTTTTCTATCAAGGGTTTGATCAAATTGCTCATCTCACTCGGTGTCACCATCCACTTCTTAAACAGCTCAATGATTAAGACATCCTTTCGCTAAAAGGGAAAGAGCGACTAGAGCAACAGATATCTCCAGCCATCAAAGGAAAGTAAGAGGAGTTCCAATCTACTCTCAACTCCTTTAATCTATGTCTTGAACAAATCGTGAAAGGCCATATAATAAAGGGGGAGAAAGTAGTTGAAGATGCAACGAAGACCGCACATCAATATAGTCATACACTTTTGCAAAGGCCTCAACGTCCTCAACCTCAACTACAGCAACAATCTCAGCATCAACAACAATAACATCAACAGCACCATCAAAGTAGCTATTTCTATACTGCCTAAGTTTTGTCATCAATGAAATTCAAGTTTTTTCTATCATCAAGTTAAGAGCTTCTTCACTTTATATTTGTTGTTTATGCCTATGTTCGCCACTTTTCTACTGATAATTTTAATAACTTATTCATAAGATTTTGGCTTTAAAGTATAGGTGTTGTCAATACCACTTATCAAATAGAAAAATGATGATAACTGCAAGTATACAGTTGCGATGTAGTTTTAAAAGATATCGATCCCAAAGGGAAGGAACCAGCTCTAATGATCAACAAGAGGAATGGAACAAAAGAAAATAATGTAATTTAGTTTGGAGGATTGGAATGATGGATGGATAGACAAATGTATGAAAGATTAGGAAAGATAAAAAGTATCTAGATATTCCCTACGAACAAGTAGAGCAAAGAAAACATGCAAAATTCTCAAAAAAATATTACGTACACTAGATTAATTTAACAGATTCGGTTCTAAAACACTCAGATATTCAATTATTCACCACAAAGCAACACAAGAAAATACTTTTCTAAATCTAGTGCAAATGAATTAAGACGATTATATACACCTGGATAACAATATTACTATGCTTTGTACGGGTTGCTCTCACAGTCACATTTAGCAAGTTACCATTCCAAAAATGTTGGCTCACTAAACAGTGTTATAATTATAGATCCAGTGATTATACACAATCTCATTAACCCCAAAACTACTCTTAAAGTTAACTCAAAAGCATATAACTTGATTAATATAAAAGACTCAACACGAAATACACATTATGACACATAGACATATCATAAACTTCAAAATAGAAAGTATAAGTAGAAAGCAAAGAAAAGTTTTAAGGTATGCAAGTGAAAGCT
>CATIWQ010780773.1:0-12941 GCA_949673415.1 Euphorbia schlechtendalii
AAAAAACTATTGTATACGTTTTGTTTACACGTGTTTTTTTTTACTATTTGGAAAATAAAGGGAATTTGTCAAAATAGGACTGTTTTGACAAAATATTTACAATCCATGTTTAATCAATTCCATATCAACCTATTTTAATGATTCATATACACATTTCTTCCACCCCAAACCTAATTACTTATTCATGTTCTTCGTTTTTCTACTTTCTTCTGATCTCATTTCCTATTTTCAATCTCCTTCCATCAATGATGATTTCATTTTTAGTCTCTCTCTTCCTCCTATCATGTAATACAAACCATCGCCGTTGACTCCTTTACCTCCCAACCAAGTCTACTTTCGTTCGATTTGCTTTCGTCTTCATCCATGACTTCCTTTCTTTTCCAATCGCATCTCCTCCTCCTCCTCTTGTTGTTGCTGCTTCTATTCTTGCCGCCGCTGATCCTTCAGTCTCTTCGTCAACATAAACTGCTCCTGCACTCGCTGGCATTGCTCCTTAATTTAGTTTTTGCTCCTCTTCTAATTTCATCTTGTTCTTCCTTTTCTTCAAGTTCTGTTTGGTTCCATTGAAATTGACATGATTTTATCGCAGGGAAGAAAATGAGATGGGGAATTAATTCTTTTGATTCCTCAATTCGAATTCTAAAAGATTTTAGTTTTCTAAACGTTATGCATCCCAACATGAATTCAATATGTGAAGTGTTTTACTAGGTTTCTAATAAATTTTTAACAGATTTTAAGTTGAAATGCATATAATTTGAAAAAAAAAAGTCTACTAAAAATATGCTATAAGACATATACATAATTTACTAGATTTTTAAAGATTTCTAACATAAATTTAATTGATTGATTTTCAACATACTTTTTAATAGATTCTAACATAATTTTAATAGAATTCTAACATAAAAGACGATTCTGCAATTAAGTTTGATAAATTTGTGTTTTTGTAAAGTTACGGTACTTTTATAAAGGGTAATTCTATACTGACACCAGCTTGTTTGATACCCATTTACACTTTACAATCTCCATTATTCATTTTTGGGTAGTTAGATTTTCACCACAAGATGAAAACAAGATGAATGGTGGAGATTACATATTGTCAATGGATGTCAAATAATTGGTGTCAATATAAAATTACTGTTTATAAATATTTTATGTAAACAGTAGTTAATCAGAAAATAAAAGTGATCAAGAGACCAATAAAAGTTGTATCCAACAGCTATACTTGGCATTCTAGTAGTCGGTCCACTCAGACTTGACATGATGAGTTGGACTAAATGCTATTAGCCCAAGCCCAAGCCCATGTCCATCTATTCTAAAAATTGGAGTCATCCATTAACTTCAAGGGCGGAGTTGCGGTTCGAGCACGGAGAGGCACCTGCACACCCAGCTGCCGGTAAGTTTCCGGTGAACAAATTTTAAAAAGCAATCATCGTTGATCTTGCAAGGTAACCCCTAAAAGAGGTAGAACAATTTGAATTAAGGAGATGAACAATTGGCGTTTTTACCATAATTAACGAAAATTTAATACTCCAATTAGTTAGGCATGATGTTAGAGTTTTACCATTCTATCACCAAAATTGAATACCTTATTGATTACTTGTAAAACAAATCATTGACATAAATTATCTTAAGCAGATTACCATTATAATATCTCATCCGAATTAGTACCATAAGAAATAATTATATGCTAAAGGGCTCAATATACCATATTTTGAATGAAAGAGGTTCAACATAACACGATTTAATGCGGAAAAATTGTTAAACGTGAATATTAAATATTGATGTATTTAATTAAATTATTTTATAAAATTAGGAATAAGTTAACTGAATGATCAATTATGTTTTAAAAAGATTTCTTGTAAAATTATCAGTCTAGAATATCACAAATAAAAGTAAATACATAGTTAAATTCTTTTTTTTTTTATTAGCTGATGTTAATAATACCATCATCGTTATCGATATTAATTATTAAAATCGGCTTACACATTTTTTTCGTTAGTTTGAATTCACCCACCCGGTGAGAAAGTCCTGGCACACCGCCACTGAGTACCTGACATCCACTTACTTCGAATTTTATTTACTTTCCATTTTATTTTTCATGGATTCATTCGAATTGATTTTATAAAAGATTACTCCACCATTGTATACAATCTCTTTCAGTGATATGGTATGTAATTTATTTTTTCTGCTTATGGTTATATCACAGTTTGATCAAGTTCATTAAACTGTTTTAGGGAACATTTAATATATTTGGAGAGAAATCCAAATATATTCTGTTTGAATGTGACAAAAAAATTTTGTGATGTGTTAGAAGAGAGCCAAAATACACGATTCTGTTACGAACATAATTAAAAGAAATGAAAAATCAAGAAAGAATGGATACAAATAGTTTCACTTGAAAAAAATTCGGAAGATAAAGAAGATAAAAGTATAGTAAAACAAAAGTATATTTAGAGCCCTTACTGCATATATTTAAACTCAGAGTTTTCCACATACAAACAGCATAAAATACACCAACAATCACTAATTACATAACAACACTATCCTAAAAATCTACACTCATTCCAAACTAGTAAATCCATCATATAGAAATGCTGTTCGGGATTCCCCGTCCCGTTACTCCAGGTCCCGAAGTGGGCAGCAGCAACTCATACGGCGGAATCCCCGCACCACTCCTATTCTTAAGACGAACATCCTTGTTCCTCGTCTTTATAATCTCTTCTATCTCCTCCAACCGAGCAGCGAATTTATTAAACATTTGTCGCACCTCATGTTCGTCTATCCAATGGCAATGCAGCTGATTTAGCTGCCCTAAGTACTCCTCGTCGGGGGAGTGAGTCGAAAGCGTGTCTTGGACGGCCATCACTTTCGTGGCTTGCAGTTTCGTTGGCAAAGACGACAGGAACGTCTGCTGAGGATTTACGTAAAAAATTTCGTATTCAAGATCGGTTTCGTTGGGAATGAGTTTTCTCATGAGCGTGGGCCGGTTCGGGACGTACCCTCCGAAGGGGTACTGCCCGAAGTTCAATGCGGCGTGCTGGCCCGATGCGGTCCATATCATGGTGGTCAGTATGCCGTACAAGTCGTCCTTGGTGTCGAGCTTGGGCCACCACGGCTCGGTTCGTTTGTCGTGGTGGCCTTTATTCTTGATCTCGTCCCACCAAGACTGGAGCTCGTCGTCGGATTTGACGGAATTAGGGTCCTTGTAGAAGTGGTCGACGTATGATTTGACCCATTCTTCGATCGCTGACCATATGAGAAGCCCGTCCGAAGCATAAGGGTAGTCTTCGATCACGAGCCTCACACCGCCGGGCATCGATGAATCCTCCACTGCCATTCCCCTGAAAAATGAATCATGAGTGTTTTTTTTATGAAACACGAGTGTTATTTTGAGCGGTACATAAACAAGCCATTTACCGCATACGCATTGGCATAACGATAGCGGTTATACCTAAGACATGTTCAGTGGGTAGGCCGGGCATGGCTGGGGTGACATAAATATTGCTCTGTCCAGGTTCAAGCCAGCTTGCATTAATAGAATAACTTCAGTCCCACTTTCAGCCCATCCCGCCCATAAAAAATAATTTATTTGTACATACATATATACATACATATTTTTAAAAATTAATAATTTTACATATATATATATATATTAAAAAGTTAATTAATAATATAATTTTGGGATGGGCTAGGCTTGGGCTTTTATATGGTAATCAAGCCCAAACCATTATATGATGGAGTTTTGATGGGCTTGGACCGGGCCAGAATTACTAATGTACGTTTGTTGAAGCCCGACATGGACATCGGGCCTGATAGGCCGCGGGTCTAGACTGTTACCTGTGAAGCAGATCGGCAGGCAAGGCCTCCCTATCGAACCGCCACATACTCTTGTACGCTGCAGAGCTGATCTCCATACAGTACTTTCCTGGACTAAAACAAGCCTCGATAATGCCTCCTCCGTTGATCAAACTTTGTCTTGCAAGCGCGTTTATCTCCAGCGTATACCGCATATGAGGATGCAACAACTTATAAATCGGGTGCATCGCGCTGAGCTGTCTGTGAGTCGCAATTATATAAGGCTCCATCGCAGCATGAGTTTTCAACCTGAAATTCAAAAACCAACCAGTTCATTTTACCTCACCTCACCAAAAATCAAAATATACGAAACAAAATATTGAGCCGTACACCTAACCAGTGGTTCACAAGCTGATGAACGCCGGCATCGTTGGAGCACACATGCGCTTTCGCTAGCTTCCAAATCCAGTGTGTTGTAGCGTCGTGGCCATGCGTGTAAACATGTTTATTGCATGGCAGAGAAGGCTTAGGAGGAAGTGAAAGCTCGATTGCAATTGGCCTTAGCATGCTTTTTTGGTTATAGAAGAAAATTGTTCTCGAGGCGTATGCTTTTCTTCCTGGCAAGGAGTTCATCTTTTCCACAAAAGGCAAAAGCATGTCGTGGTAATCGAGTACGAACAGCCTCTTCTCCTCAATCGCCTAAATCACGCAACAAAATTAGACCTGATCGTCGGGCGGGCTGGGCCGGGCTTCGCGGACTTTTTACTAAAACGGTTATCCCAAGCCCGGCCCAAGCTCACACTTTAGATTTTCGGGCCGGGACAGGGCTTACAAGGTCATTCTCAAGCCCGGACCAAACCCGTGAATATTTTTTGTATAAATAAAATTATTCGTCAGGCATAAAAACCGCTCAAACAGGTCTAAACAAAATTTCTAGTCAATTGAGAATCTAGTAATAATGGCTTTGATGTCAATAACAGGAAACATAAGTAAGACTTTTACCTGTTCTACAGTCATACCATTGAGCTCTCGCTCTATTACGTCCTTTGTAAGTGCTGATTCCCGAGGGCCATACACAGCAGGGTCTAGCTTACTCAAAATCGGAAATTCCTGTGAAAAAGAACCGTAATCTTTTTTTTGAAATTAGATTTTTGAAAAGGCTGGGTGTCAAACCCAGGACCTCCCACCTCCACTTTGAGAGATGTACCAATTGAGGCCGCGAAATGGCACATTACCTTCAAAATCTCGATGTTCACTGGGTTGACACCAGCTAAAGTTTGTCTAGCAAATTCGTTATCGCGCAACCAAGCAAATCTATCCCCTACATATAAAGAAATGTTTCGAGTAAGCCTTACGAAGAAAAATATAAAACCTATATGGATAAACTGACATACGTACGCCTTATAACGGCCGGAGTTTCGTATTTCAGTAATTTTTCACCAACGCTTTGAACCTGTTTTAAAATATTGCTCATGAAGGAAGGAACTTTATGATCTTCGACTTTCAATAGAAGCCCGTCATTGTATAGCTTATCGATGTCAGAGAAACATGAGAAGGGAATGTCTGAAGTTGATAAAGAGGCGGCTATACTTGGTATAAGATTGTGAAGCAGAGCTTTCAACCTTCCCGCTGAGAACGTGTTCTGCTTGATCTCCTCGAAAGTTTCGTCTCGTGGTACATAAACCGGATGTGGCTTCTCGATTCTCCTCTCAGAGAGCGGATCTACAAAATTGTTGCCGATTATAGTAACTATAACATAATTATGACAGGTATAGTTTTCGAAACATAAACTATACCTTTCTTGGTTGGAGGCCTCCCGGTTCTACAACGCCTAGGATAAGGCCATTCCTTATTACCGCCAAAAACCGGTCTAGCAAGATCTTCATCCTTATCAGGATTTCCCAAATCATTGTAAGGAGCATAATCGTAGATTCTATCATGAGCTTTTCTTTCGCCTTTTCCATTCCCGCGAATGCTAAGCAAGTCTTCGTGGCGGATATCTTTGATACCAGGAGGTGTTTGTGATGGTAAGTATGCCTTTTAAAACAATATAACTATTAGACAATTAAAAAAAGACCATTAATAATAAGAAAACAGGTTATGAACCGGTCTTTCTCACTTGATTTCTGAAGATGATTCGGGTTTTGGGGTTGTCTTTCTGAGAATGGATCCAAGTGTTTGCAGGGAAGAAAAAAGGGCTTCCATCAAAACCATGAATTACTATCTCTACCAAGTAAAATTCCTTGGAATGAAGATTAGTAATACGAATAGCACCAGGATTGCCAAAGTCATTAGGGACTGTAAAATCGGCTGCATATTCAACAACATGAGCATGGCTTGATGGCTTTGGCAACCATCCCTTAACACAAGATTGTATACTCTTTCCTGAATTGGTTACTGCAAATAAAATAAGAAAAAAAAGCAACAAACTTTACCATACCAACAACATAAACAGAGAAAAATCAACAGTTCTATTAGTGTCCTTCAAATCCCATAAAAATTCAATCTTTATATGGATTCTCGACTCTAATACAAATCCCATTTATATGTTACAGATGGAAATTAAAGAAATAAAAAAATAAGAATAATGGAAAAGAAAGATGCCAAGGACAAAAACAGAGAAAATTTAACAGTTCAATGTGTCCTTGAATCCCAATTAAGTCAAACCACAAAGATTCTGTTAAAAAAACATAAAAATTCAATCTTTATGTGGATTCTTGATCCTAAAACAAAACCCAGTTAATATGTTAAAAGAGTGAAACAAAAGAAATGGGAAAAAATAATAACGGAAAAGACTAAAGTGAGATGCTAACCAGGGTCAACCTCTTCACTAATAAGCTGGATCAAGATTCCTTGGCCAATCCCATTAACAAAATACTCCCATTGATCTTCAATTTTCTCATTAACTTTCACTTTAATCTTCTTCCTTATAGTTATCACAGCCCTCACTTCAATTCCTCCACCTCCCTCATCGGAAGGAGACAGCTCCGGCAGCCCTCCATTGATTTCCTTATTAGCAGCCTCCACAGCCTTGTCATCGCTGCTTATTACAGCCCGGATTGATCCACCATAATTCACACGTGATAACGGCAAACAAGTTGTTGTATTATAAAACCCATTCTTTCCGGCCACCGATTGTGATCGCCGGAATACGAGTTCTGGCTTCAAATGAGACACTTGTTTCAGTCCATACATTTCTTCCTCCGATTAGAATGATAAAGGTTGAAAGTTTGATCTTAGAGAGAGGTATGTTGCAATTCAGGGGTAGAGATTTTTTAGTGCAAAGTTTACTACTTTGTGATCAATTGTTGAAGAGGAGACTTGGGTTTGACAGGGACGCATTTTCAGATTATTTTATAGTTGCGGTGGTTGATTATCGGAGGGATTAAAAAGACCACTTGCATGCGGTGGCGCGTGGAGTAATTATCACCGGTACTGTTGATTCGATGTGAAGTGGCGCGTTAGATTGGATGAGCATCTAAAATGGCTGCCATATGGTAAAAATTTAATGTCACCTCAATTTATATAAGCACAGCATAAATCTTCAATTTGGGAAAAGTAATAACATAACTTTAACATTACATGTTAAAATTTGTTATATTTAATTTTACAAAGATGTCATTATTTTTATTTTACCTCTTCAATTTAAAATTAACACGTTACATCAAGGTGCAAACTAATGCATTTTTTAATAAATTTAAGAAGTTGAATGAAACATTTAAAAGTTTATAGGTTCATTTAACTTTAGTTGTCAAGTTAATAGGGAGTGCTTGCAAAAAAAAATTCAGCAGATTATATAACATAAATCAGGGATATCATTCGTATATTGTTATGATATGTTTAATTTAAGGGTTAAATTTAATGAAAGTATGAGCAAATACATAAAATAAAAATAATCATAGTTCTTTTACTAAAAGTGAGTTAAAATTTTATTTTTAATCCATCCAATATTCAATGTGTATAAGTTCAATTATTCAACTAAATCAATCATTGAACAATACAGTAAAATGAAAAGTTCGTATATTATTTATTTGAAAAGTCTATATTTTTATAATCCTCAACACATAATTAGTTTTCTTCATTGCCATTTTTAAATCCAAAAGAATGATTTAACTTAAAATAGAATAACTGGCCCATTAATAACAAGGTAAATTTTAAAAAGTACCCGTAATTTATGTCATTTTTAAAAGGGGGTTTTAGTTTTCATTCCGTTAGTAATTAATGGTTTTTTTACTAACACCGTCAAAATGATAACGTAGCAGGAGGGCATTTTGGTAAAATTCACGCATTTTGGTAAAATTCACTTCTTTCTTTTTCTTCATTCGATCAAACCATATACTATGTTTAAATCTCCAGAAAATTACCTTTCTCAACTGCTCCACCATCACCACCTTCGGTCACCATCTCTCTCGTCGACCACAGCCTTCGCTACCCCCACTGTCTCTTTGCATCCGTATTTGCCGCCGGAGCTAGATAAGTAAAGAGGAAGATAAGAAACAATTAAATCATTAACCTACACTATCAAAGCATCTCTGCAACATCCGTCATGGAGGGTTGAGCAAGCTTGCAGGGTTGTTGAAAGAGGAGAGAATCGGACTATGCTATCAAGCTCGTGAAAATATTTGGTAATCCTCTCTTGTAATTTTTCAATTTACAAATGAATTAATGATTTGCCTTCGTTGCCCCCACTGTCTCTTTACATCCGTATTTGCCACCGGAGCCAGATAAGTAAAGAGGGAGATAAGAAACAATTAAATCATTAACATACACCATCAAAGCATCTCTGCAACATCCGTCATGGAGGGTTGAACAAGCTTGCAGAGTTGTTGAAAGAGGAGAGAATCGGATTATGCTATCAAGCTCATGAAATTATTTGGTAATCCTCTCTTGCAATTTTTCAATTTACAAATGAATTAATGATGTGTAGTTAGGGTTAATGAAATTGAGGTAAAATAAAATCAGAAATAGAGAATTATTTAACTCAATTGTTTGGGACAGATTCGCCCAAGATGAAGGGAAAAACAAATTGACATAAAGATGAGGATTTGATGAACAAATTACTAGAGGAAGCTGAAAGGCGATGAATTGATGAACAATTTACCGGAGGAAGATGAAAATCACCATAATTTGCTATAAAAAAATGCCGAGTCAAAAAAACCCACTTCCTTGCGTGAGAGCCCCTAATTGAGCATAAACAGTCAATGCCGAAGTCACAAAAAATTGCTCAGAATAAAACTTGAAACATTAAAACCCTCAAAGCCTCACTCGTCAAATTGCAATTAACAAAGGGAAATCGCCGCCCACAAAGCCGTCGATTATGTTGAATCTGGTATAGTTTTCGGCCTCGAAACCGGCTCCACTGCCGCCTAGTTGGAGAATCGGAAGTAGAATTGGTGGAGGAAGGGTTCTCGATGGTGAGAGGCGTGATTTTTAAGGATGAGCAGGCTGAAGTTTCAGGTGTTGATGGTGAGAATAGAAGATTTGCAGGGGCTGGACATGATGACGAAGAAGATTGATGTGATTTTACCAAAATGCCCTCCTGCCACGTCATCATTTTTGACAGTGTTAGTAAACAAACTCTTAATTGTTAACGGAACGAAAACTCAGACCCCCTTTTGAGACCCGAAATAACACAAGATTCTGTTTGAAAACGACCTAAATCACAGGGTACTTTTTTTAAGTTTACCCTTAATAATAATTATATACACTGTTTGATGATGCTCAATATAATTAACATCCATGTGATATTTCTAATCTTAATTTAGGCCTTACCAAGTTTTTAGTTTGTATCCACTGTATTAGCAAAATTGAAACTTAACAGTAAGAACTGCAAAGCCAAATATTAATTTTATATACTAGATATTTTAAATATTGAATTAGGTAATTGATCAATATTTAAGCTCTGTTCTCTTCGACTTCTGAAAACTGAACTGAACTATACTTAACGTAACTGAACTGAACTTAACTGAATTGAACTTAACTGAACTTATTTTAGTATAAATTTATAACTACACATGGCTGAACTTAACTGAACTTAATTGTAATAGAAGAAAACATGGCCTTAAGTTTAAAAGTAAAGTACTAACAACAATATAATAGGTTTTCTTTATAATAGAAAAATGGTATTGTGATTTTTTTATAAAAGAAAATATTTAAAGAGTACCTTTTTCCCATATTTATAAAAAGAATAGTACCTTTTTTATATAAACTTTTGGGTATCATTATACATAACCACATATACTAAAATTTCCGATTTATCAAATTACTTTATTTTCACTTATATTTCCAAATCAGTGCCATCAAATAAACTGATTTTTTTCGCATTTAAACCTCCTCACACCTTCTTTACGAACACGATTATAATTTTCAAAATTTAATACTTTATTAAATTGTGAAGTTGGATCAATTTCAACTATCAATTAATTAATATGGTTGAAATTTATTATATCATAAAATTAAATTTGAATAGTTAATCTCAATTTTGCTATCAACTTAAATTTAGAAAATCTTAATTCCTACAAAAAATATATAGTGAAGGCAACTTCAAACCTACTTATATACTCAATTTGCATTGCGTATTGAGTTAGTTAAACTGAAATTGATAAATTAATATGGATATATTATTGTTAAGGGGGTCAAAAATGTTATGATGCGATTTTTCTTTTTTTTCTGCCAATCAACCAAAAAGTACATGAACCAAATTTCATAATTAATATGAAACGCATAAAGGTGATAACAAATTTTTAATGGAACAAAAGTTGAAAGACAGGAAATAATTTATCTTCTTTGTATAAATACTATCTATTCAAACTAGATAAGCAATTTCATGGGGTAGCTGGATATATAAGCCTGACAATTTAGTGGTTGAAAAAAATAACTAAATATGCAACATTTTCAGTAGTTTATTTTAACATGAAAATGATTTGAGACAAGTTCGGCGTATCATGAGTTAATATATATTCTCCCTGGTAGTTATAGATTTTAATGTCGTTGCTCATGAGTTAGCATGAGCACGTACTCGATTATCCACCGTCTTTTATTGCTCATTATTTGATTTAATCAAATCTTTTTTATAAAAGAAAAGATTTGAGACACCTGTATCTAACTATCTACCACATGCTCTAGCATCATATTGAATGAAACAAGAAAATATAGAATATCTAACCAACATTATATAGTAAGTAATTAAAAATGGTCTTATTGCCTGATTCACATGGCTTAATATTAAATAAACTAAAATATATCATAATGCTTTAAAGATACGAGTCATAATATAGAATATCTCAGTCCACTATAAAGTTAATATTTGTTTTTAACTTTTTATTTTCCACTTCACGTGGCCTAATTAAAAAAATATTAGTACATAAAAGTCGTATGACTTGCATATTAAAAAAAGTGGCATCTAGTAATATTAATTTGTATTTTCTTTCTGTAACCTCTGGAATTTTTTATCAAATTTTTTAAACTCACAACTTTACATTTATTGAATTCTCCAACAGTGATCACCATACTACTTTAATTTGTATGAAATAAATAATAAAATTGGTAGAGCAACCAATCTATCAAGAAGTTCAGAATTGTTTCAAAATCATGAGTTTTACTTTAATTTCTTTAAGAATGTTTCACTTTACATTTAGTGTTAGACTACGTTAACACCCAATAAAATGACACACAATGACAGTCTTTATTCATCAATGTTGGATTTTATCTTTTTAAAAGATGAAATTGGATTCAATGGCCCTGCACCGAGAAACCTGCACTTACTCTTGTTATTATGATCCATATTATCTCTTTCTTACTAGAAGCCCATTTTAGATAATTTATTGGGAAATTGTCGATTTTGTTCTTGTTTTGGTTTATTATTTACAAAAAATATATTTTTAAGAATTTATTTTATTTTTTTATATTTTTTATGTTTTGATTTTACATTTTTACTTTCTTATGTTTTAATTTTACATTTTTACGTTCCGTATATATACATGTTATATATCTATTATATGTAAATGATTTGTATTTTTGTTATATGTCTATGATATAAATCTATTATATACATATTATATATCTAATATATATTCATGTCTGTGTCTCCTTCACCTAAACTGTTTTAACAAATCTGTTATATAGATGATATATACTAGTTATATATCTAGAACGTAAAAAAAAAAAAATTGAAACAGTTTTTACATGTAATAATGTAAAATTCAAACTTGGGGAAGATTTTGTTCTAATTTGTAAAAATTTGGGTGAAACTTATATATTGTATCATAAGTATTTACCTAAAAACCCTTAATTTCTTCTCGTCAGTGATGGTTCAACCCTAAATTTAATTTGTTAATTTAACTACCATTTAAATTCTATTGCATACTGTTTTTATTTTTAAATGTATAGTTATTGAATTATTTTCCCACTTTATAACTGAAAGTTATATTCCTCGAATATTGATTGGTAAAAAGATTACGACTCTGTTTTCTTGGATTACATTTTCATTAAGTTAGGTTCATTTAAATTCGTTTAAGTTATATGTAGTTATAAATTTACACTGAAATATGTTCAATTCAGTTAATTTCAATTCAGATTTTGAAAGTTGAAGAGCACAGAATCTAAATCCAGCAAACATGAATAAAGGGTGTCATTGTGTATTGCTGGGTGTCAATATATTCTACCCTTTGGTTTTTAAGGGTTATTTAAAATAAAAAGAAAATTATAGTTTATTGGAAGTGTAAATTGGATCCAACAAACTGTATCCACATGGTATTTCTTTATATGTATGATTATTGATGTATCACTATTCAATTGTCATGCATTAATCTATAACCAATAAACGAAAATAGTCAAGTTTCTTGATTTATTGTTCAATTATATCTTTGTTTCATACTTGCCTTTACAAAAATACATGTCAAATTATTAATTATATATTATATTCGTCCTAACTAGACCTGTTCGCGGGCCGGGGCCTGAGCCCGTTTTCATGGGCCGGGCTTGGACACGCATTTTTTTAAAAAGCCCGGCCTGAGCCCGAGCCCGTCAAAGCCCGAAGATTTATGGGCTGGGCTTGGTTTTTATATAAATACCCGAGCCCGGCCCGACGAATAATTTTATATATTTATTATATATTTATACATTAAATTTATTATTATTTTAAGATT
>CATIWQ010780815.1:0-25547 GCA_949673415.1 Euphorbia schlechtendalii
CAATTCCTACGTCTGCTTTGAATTCGGTCTCAGCGCGTATAGAACCTCTGCTAGGATACTATTCTTTGCGAATATCAAACAAACGAATATTGAAGAATGAAAAATTTTATTGATAAGTGATTTGCAAGTACACTTATACAACAATTACTCAAGAATATAGAGAAATCTAGTGATCGATACAAGGATTTGAATCACATAAACATTTTCTCTCTAACACTTATGAACCTAGTGAATTCTCTATCTATACACACACTATACGTAACCCTATAATTTCATTCTAATGCTCTCTCCTCTGATTGCCATGAAATTGTAAGGTTTCGAGCCTTATTTATAAGTTTGGAGGGTTGTGTCCATCCATACGAAGAGTTGTGTCCATTGGTGAATGATTTCATCACTTCATTGTGATTGGTTGAGAAGCTTCAATCTAATCCACAATGGATAGGCACCTTTTCATGATTGGTTGATTTCTGATAGGTGTCTATTCATTGGTAGTTGATGGCGGTTGATCATTCTTATCTGGCGGTTGGTAGTTAAGAAGATTAAACTAGAAAACCATCCAAGTCATGACCGTGATATACAAAACTTTGATTGGCAAACTTCTATTTTGAAGAAGAACAAGTCAAGACCGCTAATGGTTGTCGCGACCGTGAATTGCATTTTTCTTCAGAATTCTCCTTGTAACTTCACCAATCTTTGACAGCTTCGATCCTAAGCCAAATCTTTAAGTTTCATGCATCTTGTTACCCTTTTCACTCTTTTTTCATGGAATTCCACTTTAGATCATTTTACTCCCAAGATTTACCTAGTATCTGCATTTGCATAAAAAATAATTACATACCACTTGAAATCTTTTATATGAAGTATAAAAATGACTTAAACTATAGTGTTTAGTGTATAAAATTAATATGATAATAAGTGTAAGAAATTTATCTTTAAGATGCAGAGAGCTCAACAGATAATTTTTGGAGAAGAGAAAGAAGTTAAAAAGCAACAAGTAGATAAGAAGATTGCTTTAGAGGAAGAAGTAATCATTGCTGAAGAATGTGCACATGGAAAGTTTGAGCTTAAGAAGAGGAAGAGAAGCAACAATATTATAAAGCTTGTTGAAGTAGAAGGGAATGTAGTAGTAGAGGCTATAGTTGTTGAGATAAATCTCAATCCCTCAATATAGCAAAGTGAAAAGATTGTGGATGTTGTGATAGTGGAGGCTTGTGATATAACAACAATAGAAATTGAAGATGTTGAAAAAGTTCAAGCAGCATCAACAGAGAAGGGAGAAGCTACTGCTGATGATGTAGAGGTTTCTCAACCCGTTGAGTTACCTATGGACCAACAAGAGATAGTCCCTCATCAACCATAACCACAACCACAACCTCACGAATCTTCACCTCCAATCTAAGTAATAGACCTTCCACTTCTCCTTTACATTTCTCTTCTACTCTTACCCCTTCTCCATCCCATACTATTTCAAATAAAGCTAATCAAGCTGACATAAATACTTCCACACAATCCCCTATTCCTACCCCTAGCCAAATTAACCATTCTTCACCAAAACCCATAGTAAACAACGCCATTCCTCCATCAAGCACAATTCCAACTTAAACATCCATTTTAATCTTCCTCCCCAAAACACCCTTGCCCTGGTTGATTAATGGACAAATACTGAGAACTATACTTAGTTCCATTTACTAGCTTAGAGTTCTGCTCAACAGGGTCATAGTGGTGAGAATTATGGTTACCCAAGTTATGTAGAGGAGAAACAAGTAGTCCCAACTAATTTTACACCATGAACTGTAGCTCCCCATGTGGAAGAAATCAAGAAGGATTATGAAATAGTGGGTGAGAAAGCTATGAGGAAAAAAATGAGGGAGGTTGCTAGATCTTTCTATATGAATTGATGGTAGCACAACTAGAACCTGCTCAGCCATTACCTACTACATCAAATACTACTTTTCCCCAAGATGCATTGTACTTTGAAGAATTTGAGAAGCTGAGAGTGTATATACATGAAATCAAGTTGCATTTGGCGAGGGAAAGTGCGAAGAGCATGGTTCAGGGTATGGCAACTATGCATACTAGTTTATTTAACTCAACAACATGCTTAATTGAAGTAGTATCCACTCTTCCATCCGTTGTTGTGATAAGGTAATGCAGTAATGACCAAATTGAAGCCTACTTTGGAGAAAGCCAAGAGAGAGCTCACAAATTTTATTAGCCTAGGAAATGAATAGAATAAGAAATTCTTCAATTTTTGTCAGGATCAAAATAAGTTGAGGAAGGATACTCTCTTAGGGTTCAGAGTACTTTTCAAGTCAATAACTCAATAGGAAAAGGTTTAGAAGACCATATCAAATCCACCCTCAACTTATCTTAGATTATGATGTCTGCTATAGTGAAAATTGATCTTCAGTTGGAAAATGCAATAAATCTACCTGAGTTAGTTAGAAGGGTAGTGGAAATGAAGTTGATAGAAGTTCTTAAAGAGCAAAACTACTTTTGCAAGAGAATGAGCCATCGAAGAAGTAAAAGATGAGATATTGGAGAAGTATGGGAATTTTTCCCTCAAGGAGATCAAAGAAGCTGTCATAAAAAGAGATGAACCACCAGATCAACTCCATTCACAAAAGTTTTGAAGCATTTGTGAAGGGCAGTGCGGAGGATGCAAGACTCTTAAGGGTAACTGATAAGGCTTACACAACAATGTGCCCCAAGATTAACATAATCTTGGAAGTTCTCAAGCAAAAGGTAGTGGACAAGGACTCTCTTATTCTGTTAAGGATTATATATCATGTTTACCAATAAATGAGCATAAGAAGAATGAGTTGTGAACTCCTTGCAGTGAAGTTCATGAAGGAACTTTTTGCTCAAGGTTATATCACTAATGAAGGAAAAGAAGACCTGAATGTTGAGATTGATCATGATATCTCAAAATAATACTCCAACTTACAACTTGCCATAAACACCATTAATGAAGGTTATGAAGCTGTTATGCAAGATGTGAAGGCAAAGGGGAAGAGACGGAAGCAAGCTTTGAATGAAACTCAAAATTTCCTAGCAAAGAAGCATCAACCTAAACCTAAGAGCACTCAGCAACAAGAGCAATATAAGGCTGAGGGTAAGCAACCTATGGGAAGCCATCCTCGTAAGATTGACCTAAATGAGCTTAATATAAGAAGATAAGAAGATCCTCCTTTCAAGATCAATCATCCCCATAACTCAAACCAACACTATTGAAGAAGGGATTGTATCTAGCTATGAACTTGTAATCTTTTATAGCTTTAATAGACTAACTTAGTATAGGAAATGATTGTACTTGTACTATTCTAATTATCAATGGAAAAGATTATAAGTGGTTATCAATCAAGTAATATCTTTTTAACTTGATATGGTTGTGACATATTTCTTCTAACATTACTCTAGAATGAAAGCAATAATTGGATGCTGGCTGATTGAGGAATTTCACCCAAACTAAGAATTTTCTAAGTATGGTGGAGCTCATCAAAGTCTTAATGGTTCACTCAACATGGGGGAGCCTTGTATCTATCAGGTAACTCTATTTCATTTTCTTGCTTATTGAATTATAGCTTGCAATTATATGTTTGCCATCAAAAAAATGGGGGAGTTTGTTGGATTGATCTTAAAGATTGCTCAACAATCTTTAGTTAATGTTTTTTAAGATGACAAATATAAAGGAAAACAATCTATAAATCAATATTGTAGTCAACATTTTATTCACGTTAATTAGGTATAGCCAAGATTAGTTTGAGCTATGTGTGTTGACCTAATTATACTTAGAATATTTATTCTCAATGCTGGCTGCTAAGTTAATAACTCAGCACAGTGAGATTAGAAATAATTCAGCTTTCACTTGTACTATATCTTACGTTGAGTATTCAAAAAGTTACCTGCTATAACATTATATGCTTTTAATTCTCTGTATAGGATAAAATATTCCTTAGTTGATTCTTTTCATATCCCAAAGATGATGTGGCAATAAAATAAAAAGGAATAATTAAGTCATCCCAAAATAGAAAAGTTATCCGTATAGAATTGTCAGCCTATCAACACTAATATCAAAGACTCGATGCACATTCTCGCCATATTTCAGAATGAGCTTTGCTACACTAACAACATCAGGATGATAAACCAAGCAATGGAAACCAGGTACCAGTTCACGCCAAATCTCGCTAGGACAGAATCAAGAGAATATTAAGACATGGTGATATAATCATTTCAATGTTTAATCTTGCAAATTAACTGATTAATCTCACGCATCAATAGATAAAAATCTCTCTCGCAATAGATTTGAATCTGTCAATCTTGAAAACTGTACAAGAAGAAAAATTAGATGATTAAATGAGTTAAAAGACAAGCCTGCAATGGCTACCTCACTATTCTCCTATAAATTGAATACTGAAGGCAACATTCAAACTTGGTGAATACACCTGGAATTTTATAAGTGTTAAAGCTCTGTCAAAATTTCCCAGCAATGAAGAAACTCCTAAATTAGAAGAATTACTACAAGTCATTACTCTATTCTTCGCTGAATCAAATTGAATCATAGAAAATTACTACTAAATCATTTGTAAAAGGGGACAACACATTATAAGTTTTTCTCCTAGTTGAATCATTTATACTCGTAGTGATAGAAGTTTGAGAATGATACTCAAACTGTTGGAGTCGTAGAATTGCTTGGAAGGTACTCGATTCTAATCTACCTGCTATGAAGGCTTCTCCGCCTAGTTAAAGGAGTACTTATAGTGGATTACAGCTTGGAGAAGGTGATCGAAGTATAGAGGTAGGCAAAAGGCTAAACCATAATAAAATCTGTTATTTGTATCTTTTAACTTTATCTCTTCACTTACTCAGCATAGAATTAGCTCAGCATGCATTCATTTCTTGTCTGTGTTTTTTATCTATGTGTTTTAATCAGCACTATTGAGTTTCTTCTAACTTAGCAAAGCCTGTCAACATGAGATTTAAAGTTGTGTTTCCCAGACCTAATTTTTTAAATCATTCATCATTTAAAATAAACTCAGCACTTAGTCATACCACCTTAATGAACATTAAATATCTTTTTTTTTAAGGAAAATGACAGTTGCCGAGCATTAACGTCGGGCATCCCAACTAGGTTGGCACCCCCTAAGACTAGCGATCAAACAAGGTCAAACCTTTATTCATGGATAAATAGCTACGATTCTCAAGGAGAGAATTGTAACTTAGTTACAAAACAAAATTCTCGGGTTAACAAACAAATCTGAGATCGAGAAACAAATACTACCTAGAAATCGTTTGAGACATTCAACCCCTCTTCTGGCCGATATAGCCTAATCGGGACCAACAAGACTTTTCCTAAAATGAATTAGTTTGTCTTTTTTTGAAATCAAATTAGGTTCTTAATATTCCTTAAAGAAAAAGAAAGAATAATATAGGTTGTTCCATATTGACGGGTTAGCCACATCTTGGAAAGTTATTTTGAAAAGGACAACCGTGATTGTAGGCATTGAATTCTTGAATTACACACATTCCTTTAATTCCGTTTTATAATTAATTACATATTTGTCATCTTCTTTCTTGATTAACATTTAGTCATTTACGGTCTTCATACGAAAGGTCAATTTTATAACATCATTGTTAATTGATATATTTTCCATTTGTTTGCTGTTGATAATTATTTTATTATAATATTGATTTGATGGTAAAATGTTGTCTATAAAACAGTAATTAGTTTATTGAAATATTGACTGTTGTTTAATGAAGTAAGACTAATAAAATTTGTTGAATTAGTTAATAAGTCCCATTGTTTGCATGAAAACAATGTAAAAGAGAAAATAATGTGCATGAAAATAAAATATATTACTATGTTTGGTTACATAATTTTAAAATAATTAATTTATATTTGTACTTCACTGTTATATTATGAAAATGACAGGAGAGTAGCTGAGAAGCAACAAGACATCCAAACTAGTTTGATACCTCTTAGGTGGATGAGGAAAGGGTGGTAGTAGCCAGGGCCGGCACTGGGGGTGATGCAACAAGTGTCACCTCCTAGGATACATAATCGGAAAGGGTTCCAAAATATTTTTTTGTTTACACATTAATTATTGTTAGATCAAATGGTAAAGCACTTGAATTATAATGTGAAACGTCATAAATTTAAATTTTACCTTTTACAACATGTAAGTATTTCTTTTTTACTATTTGTTCTTTAAATGCCCTTTTTATAGTATTATGCCTATGGTCCCAAATTGTCAAGATCGGGCTTGATAGTAGCCATGGTGGTAGAGGAGGTGAAGGAGGTGGTGGTAGTTGCGAGGAGTGTGGAGGTAATTGTGATGTCAACCGTGGAAGATAGTGGTGATGATGACAGAGATGGAAATGGAAGAGGCGGTGATAGTGATAGTGACAAAGGTGAAGTAGAGAAGATGTAATGGTGAAAGCAATGGTAGCTGGGATAGAAGAGGTAATGGTGTAAGCGATGGTAGTTGAGGTAGAAAGAAGATCGTTGTTATTGAAATATTGGAAGAGGTGGAAGTGATGGTGGTGGTGGTGAAAGATAAGGTGGTGGTTGGGTGGTGGTGGGAAAGAAGGTGACGGTGATGGATAAGGGAAAGTAGAAGAGGTAAAGGTGGTGGGAGTGGTGGTAGCAAAGATAGTGGTGACGACAGCGGTGGGGTAGTTGTGGCCGCGTCGGTAGGGGTGGAAGAATTGATGGTAACAATAGTAAAAGAAAAGAAAATATTTTCCTTTATTTACACTACATTTTTATGTTGACTTTCACATTATTTTCTTTGTAAAACAAACATTGAATCTCCAAAAAAAAAAAAAAACAAAATTCATGCACAATATCTTTTGGTAAACAAACGATTGCTAAATTATGAAATCTTTTTCTCTTATTTCTCTTGAATGAGTTATAATTTTTAAACAGGGTCAACTCATAATAAAAACCAAATATATGTTATATAATAAAATTTCGCTTACATTCTAACCCAACCGTTGTTTTAATCTTTGAATTATGAGATTTTCAAATTAATTACAAAGAATAAAAAACTCAAAGCATTCAACATAGCAGATCAGTGGAAATTAATTTCTACAATTTTGATATGTAATCTTCATGTTTTTTTTTTGAAAAAACCCTGGAGGAATATTGTGTCCCTCCAAAGAAAAAAAGATTGAAATGAACAAAAATTTCGAGACGGACGTCCCAACTAGGTTGATGTATCTGCTTGCCTACAAAACACCTATCCATCTTTTCATTAATTAAAAATGGTTCTCAAAATAAGAACCATAAAGTTTGTATTACAAGTTAAGAAGAAAACTCGTGTTTGTAAACAAGTCCGAGACAGAAAAACATGCACTATGCTTGTGAGAATTAAAAATAAACCAACAAAAATGAATGCTTCCCACGAAAATATCGACGTCATGCGTTGTATCTTCGAATACCCGTTTGTTGCTATTATTCCATGTATTCCACGAAAAAATAAGACACATTGAAGTGCCAAAATCACGGTAGATGTGACGTTTGAATAGGAACGCCAAAGCATTAGAAAATCATAACCCCATTGAGGCATAACAAATGAAAAACCCTACCATTGAAAAGCCGTCCACCACAACCTTAGGCTTTCCCGTCAAAAGAATAGGCAATGCTCCAAGGATTCCGAATGAGTACAGAAAGGGCAACAACCATTGTTGATTGAGTTGCAGCCTCGAATCCAAAGAAACTCACGTGTCGATAGCTGTTCATGAAAGGTAAGCCATCCAAAAAATCTGATTTTCGAAAGTAACGGAGCTGCCAATCAGATTAAAATTCTTCAAGGGGCGCATCCATCGGGGCTGCTTAAGATAATCATTGAAAAAGGAGGTTGTCGAGTACTCCTTGTGAGGCCCAATTTCCCAAATTAAATGATCGTCATTCACCCGGAAAATGAGAATTCTGTTATTGCTTGTTACCTGAAAAATGGACGAGCATGAATATAAGATTCGCGCCTTCAAATCCAAGCATTGTTGCTGTCCCGATAAGTGCAACCGTCTTTTCCAAAAGAGCCTCGATTGGGTACGATTTGCAAATAGAAAATCACACCCCTCTCGAATGGTAGAATGTTTCCAGTTGCACATTGTAAATAGATCTGGGTAAACCGACTTGATAGTTGAGTTTGAGATCCAAATGTCATTCCAAAAAGAACCCGATTGCCCATTACCCACTCTAATGCGCACTTGCGAGGTAAAAAAATTTCAGCAATTCTCCTTTTTAAAGCAACACTTAAGAGTTCCACGCCACAATGGAGAGATGATTTTGAGCTCTTGTAAGATCAATTCATGCCAAGAGAGCCACCCATAACGCTAAATGTAGTGAGTATACTGAAGGGAGTTCTCGTTAGGAGCATGTAATTTCAAAATCCACTTAAATAGCAGGTTAGAGTTAACTAAGTGAATATCGCGAATGGAGAGACCCCCCAAGATGTATCGGTAGTGAAATTGTGTCCCACCTTACTTTACACATGCCACTTGTCGTTGAGTCACCTTGCCACAAAAAATTATGCATCAAACGATTTAAGATTAAAATCACTTTATTCAGTATTTTTTAGAGCGAGAGTAAATAAATCGGGAGAGAAGAAAGTACCGATTTGACAAGGAATGTTCTTCCTATATATGATAGACAATTACCCCTCCAATTTGCCAATCGATTCTTGAATTTCTCAATTAACAGATCCCATAAAGAGGCCACAGGCTACTTGTAACAAAGAGGAACACCCAAATATTTAATCAGAAATTTCTCGGTTTGGCACCTAACTAAGGACGAATTATCGGGGATGTGAATTCCCATTAGAGCACTTTTCTGATAATTGATGGAAAGGCCTGAAATTAGTTCAAAGCATTGTAAGATGCGTTTAAACATGGGAATAATAGATTCCTCCACCAAAAGGAAACAAATCGTATCATCTGCAAACTGTAACAGCAAAATATCTTGTAAAGAATCATCTGGATGAAATCAGGTAATATTCCCTCTCTAATGCTACAATCCATGAGCTGTTTGAGTCCTTCCATGGTGAGAACAAAAATGAATGGAGAGAGTAGATCTCCTTGTTTCACTCCTATCTTGATGCTAATTGGTGCGCATGGGGTACCATTAATCAACATCGAAGTAGAATAATCCTTTCGACAATTTGAAAGCTGCGAAATCCTTTTTTTTTTATCAAAACTCATTCTTGAAAGAACCGAATCAATGTAAACCCATGAGATACCATCAGATGCCCTGTGAAAATCTAGTTTCAGAACCAAACTAGATTTATAACTAGCATGTAAAATGTGAATGACTTCCAACGTCAAAAAGGAGCATTTGTGAATGCTTCGCCCCTTAATAAATGCGAACTAGTTATTCAAGATTAAGTTGGGGAGCACTCTTTGTAAACGGAAGGATAGAAACTTCGCAATGATTTTATAGACCCCATGAATAAGAGCAATCGGTCTGAAGTTTGACAAAGAGCATAAACCTGGAACTTTGGGCAGCAACACCGTGAAGGACATTTCTACCGATTTGGGAAGTAGAGAAGTGTTGTAATAACAATCCAAAATAGCCACTAATTCGGGTTTTAGGTCATCCCAAAATCACTTGGAAAAATAGAAGTTGAACCCATCAGGACCCGATGCTTTTTTCTCCTCATATGGCAAATACAATTCCATATTTCCTCCACCATGAACACGGCTATAAGAGCAGCACTATCCCAATTTGAAACAGTCCTGAAATGGAATTTACGAAGGGAAAAGGGAACAGTTTGATTGACCTTAAATAATCCCTCAAAGAATGAATGAATAGCTACCGAAATTTCTTTCGAATTTGAAACGATAACACCGTCAACATCAAGTTGTGTGATTTGATTATTGTGAAACCGAACCGACACCATTCGGTGAAAAAGGAGGTATTATTGTCCTTTAATAGATTCCAACTAACCCGTGATTGTTGATGACGTAGCTTTTGCAAACACGCACGCCTTTCATGAAGAGAGAGCTTAAGGAGGTTTAGCTTCGAATTTTGCACTATGCTTAAAGGCCGAGATACACCACTTGGTGTTAATTCTAGAACATGTCTCTCCAAATTAGTAATTTTCCTATTTAAATCTCCAAAGTTCTCCTAATGCCAAGATAGTTGCACTCAACTTGGACAACTTGAAGATGTCCCTATCAAAGTGAGATAGACAAATAGTAAGCCAAGTTGAGCAAATGAAAGGCAGAAAATTAGCATTACCCCACCACATATTATGTGCTCTCAAAGGCTTAGGACCCGCTAAAGGGCCGATTCAAGAATAAAATAGAACAGGAAGGTGATCGGACAAGGTTGTGTCAAGCGTTGAGATAGACATAGTTGGCCATAAATCTAAAATATCCCCGGATGTGAGGACCCTATCGATGTGAGAGTATGATAATCTGTTGTGCCATGTGTAATCAAGACCTTGAAGGGGAAGGTCCTGAAGTTCACCTTCAAAAAAGAAGTCTTGAAACGTAGATATTGACGAAACAAATCTGCTTCCTGCTCTTTCCAAAGCACGTAAAACCTCATTAAAATCACCACAAATTAATAACTTATTACGACCTCTTATAACCAAAATTAATTTAAGCCATAAAAAGCTTCCATCCACGTGATTAATCGGAGCATAAAGACTTAACACGAGGAAAACCTGTTGCTGCAAATTAAATTTGATCACTACCCAACTCGATGAAGATTGAATTACCGAACTTTCTAGTACTGCAAAATTCTAAGAAAATAAGATTCCATCCGAAATACCGATTGATGGAATGAAATGAAAAGAAAAATGGTTATGACCCCAAAAACAACGGACTACATGAGCCAAAACCTTCTCAAGTTTCATTTCCAACATGGAAAAACATTTCTAGTTATACTTTCGAATACAAGATAACACGAAATGTTGTTCTGATTTATTATTTAAACCATCTCGACTATTCCAACACAAAAAAGCTAACGACATAAGCATGAAAAAGAACCTTGACAAAGCTTAAGAGTCCCTCAACCAACCAAATTATTCATGGTTGCCAACACAGCCGGTTCGTGATGAGCTTTAAAGAGAGTGAGCTTTGTCCCTAACTCCATTGTCAAGGCCTTCTCAGTTGTTAAAGAGGATCAAGACTACGATAAAATGATGATCTGATTTATGTCCAAAATGCCCGGTCCCGAGGATTCTGAAGTAACATGAGAACACGGGGATAGGCACTGACTTCGTGATGATTGCTAGTTTACATCCAAGAACCTTAACATTGATAACAAGTGCAATTATGGAAGTAGGCATCAAGATAGCCGCAGTTTGGCAGCCAGGTTTGGTTCCCATTTGTGGTTTCGTCAATTTGGGAATGAAACTCAACTCTATATCGGAATGTGAATGTGGAACCAATTTAAAAGAGCTCTTATCTTGACTAGCAGATTCTTGATCGAATTGGGATAACTCATCAGAGCTGTCAACTTCAGTGAGTGTGTCACTCGAGTTATAAAAAACATCACCATCATCGGTAACTTAGCAGTTTTCGTCTTAGGACAAGAAGCATCCTTAGAATGATGCGAACCTTCTACGGCGTTTACATATGATCGATCACCCCTTTAAGAATTTTGAAATTAGCTTGTTGTTTTTTATCTCGATGTGAGGCTGAATCCTATCGGGGAACATGATTCCTGGATGAATCACCAATACGAGTGTAACGGGGCTTTAAACTCACACAAGCGGATGATTCCAATACAAACAGAGTTTAGTCTGTATAAAACTTCATGGAGAGACAAAGAGTCATCAGTAGATAGAAAACCAAAATTAATATTACGAGCGTTTTTCCTCATAGCTACATAAACAGTTCCATGGATTTCATATATCTTGAAGACCTGGCTCATAGAATCAGCCCCGTATGCATTAGGGAAGATTTCGAAATAGAGTTTATTATGAGTGGTTGGGGATGGCTGTAGTTTTTTGGATAGGTTACAGGAGGAGGGGGCCTGCTATGGAAGGTAACGGTTGCTAGCAAAAGGGAAGGGTTAGAGGTGGGATGACGGGATGCGCCTGGGGTTTTTCTCCATGGCGGCTTGGGTTTTTTTTATATAATCTTCATATATTGTTAAGATAAATCTCATTATTGAATAAAACTAAAAATTCAATCTCTATGTTGAAAAGAATGATCCACTTTAATCAAAAAAATTAACAATATGTGAATTAAAGTTAATTCATTACCAAATCTATAACTAGTAGTAACATACCGTATATAAATTTCGTAGTTAAGCTTCATTGTAGTTCATAATTTCCAGAGATCATTATGAAACCATAAAATTATTTACCTTCTATTAACATAGATAAATAATGGCAGGCGTGTACAGGCCACGCGAGACCCCCAGGCGGATTACACCCGCCTGGAGTGTAGAGATATTACGATGACGATAGGAATGTATCTACCAATATAGGGGGTTCCTATCCATCCCGAGAGTAAAGCGTCGGTGATAATCCAGGCGGATAGAGTCCGTCCCAAATCTGGAAGAGACCAAGTCTTTCCCCCAATCTCATAAAGATGTGCAGGCTGTCACCAAGCTGAGTCGGCTTGTCCACCTGGACCGTCCCTGACTCCTCAGGAGCATGGAGTCCAGTTGAAAGTCTGAGTCCATGAAAGAGACCTCAATAATTGGAACTCTCAATGCAGATAAACTTTATCTTATTAACAAGATAAAGATTCACTCAAGCTAGAACTCTGGTGATTTACATTATTGGATCAGAGATCAAGAAGTATAAAAAGACCCTTTGGGTCACCATGCAAAGGTACGTATTCTCAAATTTACTAATAAACTCTTTGCCTCGTCTCTTTAATCTGATTTAATTTAAGCATCGGAGAGGCTACGCCGGTTACACGGCTAGTCGCCCATAGTAACGTTTGTTATTTTGCAGAAGCTTTCAGACCACAACTAAGAGGAGTGTTAGAGTCAACTTTAGTCAGTAAGTTAGCGCCTGGAACCATGTTCCAGGCTAATTTAACATTGTTGTAGTGAGTGTGGACTGGATTTACTTGCTCAGGCGAGAATCTCAATTCACACGAACATCTTAAGAATCAGAGATTTCAGTTTGTAGTCAATATCAAATGGCTCGTGACGGAATTAGCAATCAACCTCCGACCACGGGGATAACTGTCACGGGAGCGTCACCGCCTAAGACTGGCTAACGCCTCCAAGGTGACAGACTCCTTGGAGGAGACAACCCACTCCTCCAGTTACAACAGAAGGAGATGGATGCATATCGCAAGTTAGTCGAACAAACATACATCTCCTCTAGCGTGATGTATGGTGACTTGAGCATAGCAGGTTTGGTCCTATCCAGACGCGACACAATACCACCTCAAAATTTGATTGACGATTTTGACAGTGCATCACAGGTATATATGCGCCCCACCTTTATGACATTACTTCACCGATTTTCATGAACGACATCCCTCACACCAATCCCCAAATTGCTTCCGTCACATTCTCAAACTCCTCGGGTGCCATAACAAGTAACCCAAGGGATAAAATCCAGTCAGACAGACAACTCAATTGTCACTGCTTCAGGGGCTGATATTTGCAATGAAGGATGGTCAGATTTCTCCTGAAGACATAGGGCCAACGTTGGCCACCATTCAAGGGCTAAGAACAGGCAAGCACCTTGAACCGACCAGAAACCTAGAAATTTAAAACGGTCTGTTGAGCCGGAAAGTGAACATGAAGATGACCCAAAATTTGAAAAGAAAGACAAGAAGCTTTTTGCAAAGTTGGTTGTCCCTTATCAGGAGGCAACATCGGGAACTCATTTTTCGCAATTCAAGATAAACATCTTGGATCAGACATTAACTAGGCTCGTCTACATACCTACTTTCAATAAGTATATGGGAAAAGATGATCCAAATTATCATGCTGCTAATTTTAAGAATCGAATGGAGATGGCAAGGGCCACAGAAGCGTATATATGTCGATACTTCTCAGCACACTAGGTGGGCCAGTGGCTTGATGGTTCACCTCACTACCCCCTAACTCCATAGGTAGCTGGGATAAGCTTAGCGACGCATTCTGCAAGCATTTTCTGGGTTCCACCCCAGCCGGGTTGGTGACTAGGAGTTTACACGAAATTGTGCAAGGGCCAGAAGAAAGCCTTTGTGACTATTACAATCATTTCAATGAAGCCTTCCTGGAAGTACAAGACTTAGATTTCAGCACTGCTAAAGAGGTTATGCTAAAAGGCACGCGAAGTAGAGACCTTAGGCCTCACTAGGCATCCTAAAAGCTTACAACAAATGCTTGGCGTGGCCAAGGACCTGATCCCAGCAGATGAAATAAATTTCAATCGAAGAAAAGAAGGTTGGGGTAGAGAAACAAAGAGGGAAGACAGACCTAGATTTGATGAGAGAAGGTAGAAAGGTCAAGGCTGATATCTTGATCGAGAAGAAGACCGCCCTAGGTTGAATGCATCTTTGAGCTAGATACTAGTGGTGATTAAAAAGACTCCAGAAAAGAAAAACATTCGTTTCCCCAAAATTCCCGAGGGAGTCTCCTTGGGGCGGGATTTGAATAAATACTGTGATTACCATAAGGCTAGGGGTCACCACACCGACGATTGCCGATCTCTAACCGACATAGTGCATAAGCTGATCAAAGATGGAAAATTTGGCTAATTCGTAAAGGGAATCACGAGAAGACAGGAAAGGAGAGAAGGAAGCGAAAATGAGAGGGAAGATTACTCAAATAAAAAGTCCAGGGGCACAAAAGGAGTTATCATGGTGATTGCAGGTGGACCAGAGTTCGAGTCACCCAAAAAGAAAGCTAGAGGCTCAACCAGCAAGAAGAATAATGTTAACGGTGAGGCAGGAATCTTGAAACCATTCAGGAGAGATTTGCTAGTCGAAAAGCAGCACGTTAATCCCATAGTCGTAGAAGCAATTATGGAGAACTTCACAGTAAGAAGAATCCTCCTGGATACGGGCAGCTCGGTGAATATTGTCACCTAGAGTGTTATGGAGAAGTTACGAGTGCACCACTCCCAGATTCGAGCTAGATGTTCACCACTCATTGGGATTAATGGCCAACCCATACAATCCTTGGGCGAAGTTACGTTGGAAGTAGAAATGGGGAGCCTCAAACACAAATTCCGCTGGAAAGTAGAGTTTATCATTGCTGACATCTCAGTAGGGTTCAATGTTATATTGGGCAGACCTTTCTAAACCGAAACCCTCATGCTCATCTCCCCAATGGATTTGGTACTTCACATACCAACTATGAAAGGAACTGCGGTGATAATAGGCAACCCCCAAGTAGCTCAGGAGGCATATATGGCTTCATTACATAGAGAATCGCTCTTGGTGGAAGAGGAGTTGGAGGCCGACCGGCCTGAGAAGATCGAGGCTTCAAAGGAGTTGGAAGAGCTCAAAGTTGGCCCAGAACGTGCATTGAAAATTGAAGAAACCTTTGCAATGATGCAAAGGTAGAAATAATCTGCGCCCTCATAGACCAACAACATGTTTTTTCATGGTCATCAGAATAACTTGTAGGTGTCAAGCCTGAGGTTATGCAACATAGGCTGAACTTGAACCCAAGTGCTGAGCTGGTCATCCAAAAGAAAAGAAATCATGTGCCCGAAAGGCTGAGGGCTATTGAAGAAGAGGTAGACAAACTCTTAAAAGCCGGACACATCAGAGAGGTCCATTATCAGAGCTGGTTGTCCAATGTTGTACTAGTTAAAAAGCCAAGCGGAGCCTACAGAATGTGTGTGGACTTCACTGATGTAAATAAAGCCACTCCAAAGGACGCTTACCCACTCCCAAGCATGGATCAATTGGCGAACACAACAGCAGGCTATGCAGTCTACTCCTTGTTAGACACCAAGAGTGGATATAACCAAATACCCATGCACCCCACTGATGAAGAAAAAACATCCTTCATAACCCACCAAGGCACTTACTATTATACGATCATACCCTTTATTTTGAAGAATGCAGAGCAACATATCAAAGGCTGATCAATGAAATGTTCCAAGACGAGATAGGAAAATTGGTGGAGGTTTACGTAGACGATATGATAATAAAGAACAGAAGTGAGGCGGAACATGCAGAAGACATATGAAGGTTCAAAGTGTTGCAAGAATACCGCTTGAAACTCAATCTGGAGAAATGCACATTTGGAGTAAAAGGGGAAAATTCTTGAGATTCATGATTTCTCAGATAGAGGCCAACTTAGAGAAAATCGAGGCAATTCTGAAAATGGAACCACCTCGAACCCTAAATGAAGTTCAAAGGTTAAATGGAAGGGTCAACGCTTTGGGAAGATTTATATCTTTCTCAGCCAAGAGGCGCATGCCTTTCTACAGGGCAATGAAGAAGGTTAAAGACTTTAAATGGGATCAACCCTGCCAAGAGGCTTTCGAAGAGCTAAAGAAATTTTTGGGAAAACCACCACTCCTCAACACACCCCAGCCAGATGACACATTGTACATGTACTTAGCCGCCACCGATGAGGCGGTGGGAACAGTTCTAATTTGAGAGGAAGGGCCAGATCAATTCCTAATTTATTACACCAGCAAAGTGCTGAGAAATGCTGAGCTCAGATATCCTCGAATTGAAAAACTAGCCCTAGCCTTGATCTCAGCCTCCACATGGCTGAGATCGTACTTCCAAGCCCACACAATTATAGTGAGGACCAATTTCCCGCTGAAAAAGGTCCTCCAACAGCTTGAAACATCAGGGAGATTGGCCGAGTGGGCTATCCATTTGGGGGAGCATGACATAAGATTTGAAAGCAAAAGCGTTATGAAAGCACAAGTTTTGGCTGACTTTGTTGTTGAATTCGTAGGGCTCGAGCCCTCCAAAGAAATCAAAACTGAATAATGGGAAATTATAGTGGATGGAGCATCCTCTCACGAAGGAGCCGGAATTGGGGTGTATATTCGAGGCCCTGGGAAAATTAGATTCTCCTACACAGCCAAACTAGCCTTCCCCGCAACCAACAATGCGGTAGAATACGAGGCAGTTATCAAAGGGCTAGAGCTAGCCCGAGAGATAGCCCCAGATCAATTATTGCTCAAAAGTGACTCAAGGCTGGTCGCAAACAAGATTAATCGGAACTTCGAAATAAAAGATGCTAAAATGGAAAAGTATCTCTCAAAGGTAAGATATCTTATAGAGATACTAGAGTCAAAGGGAGTAGCTTGGAAAGTTGAACATATTCCTAGGAAAGAAAATGAGCGGGTTGATGAATTAGCCAAGGCGGCTTCAAGTAAAGGAGAATGGAAAAACCTCGCATGCTAGTACGAGATAATCACCCACCCGAACAATGAAACAAAGGTGAGCTTATTAATAGAACAATGAGATCTCGGGTGGATGAAAGCCATCTATGATTACCTGGCCACAAACAAACTGCCCGACGATAAAATTGAGGCCACCAAAACTGTAAGGAAAGCTATGAGGTTTTCTTTACTAAATGGGGAGCTTTATAGAAAATCAAACTCAGACACTTGGAAAAAATGCATAATGGCTCAAGAAGGAGCTAAAATATTGCAAGAACTTCATGAAGGAGACTGTGGCTCCCTCCAAGCGGCTGTAACATTAGTCCTCACTAGCTTTTATTAGGAGCCTATGAACCTGGATGCGGAGACGTACGTCAAATCTTGCCATCAATGTCAAATCCATGCATAAAATTCTCACGTTCCTCATGCAATACAGCGCCCCCTACTGACCACTTGGCCCTTCGCAACATGGGGAATAGACATTGCAGGGCCTCTTCCTGAAGTAAGCAAGCAAAGAAAATGGATCCTTGTGGCCATTGACCACTTCACCAAATGGGTCGAGGCGGCCGCTCTTAGCAGTATCACTTCAAGAAGAACATCATTATGCGAGTCGAGGTACCACACCGAATCATCTCAGACAATGGTACGCAATTCACATCCAGCAAGTTCCAAGATTTCTGTAAAGAGTTAAAGATTAAGACCCACTTTAGCTCAGTAGCTCACCAACAGACCAACAGCTAGACGGAAATTACAAATAAAACACTCAGTCAAGGAATAAAGAAAAGGGTGATGGAAAGAAAAGGGGTTTGGCCAGATGAGTTGATTAATGTTCTATGGGAATACCGAACGACCCCATCACATCTACCGGAGAAACACCTTTTTCAATGGTATATGGAGTCGAGGCAATTCTACCTATCGAATTTAATCCTCCATCTGACTGAGTGGCCTACTACACAGAGAAAGAGAATGACATCAATATGAGATATCATCTTGATAATCTACAAGAGAAAAGGGAGAGGGCGTGCATTGTCATGGCCGCCTACAAAGCTAGGATCGCCAAATACCATAACAAGAAAGTCAGAGAAATCCGCCTCCAAGAAGATGACATGGTCCTTAAAGACGCAACCGCCTCACAGGAGCGAGAGGGAAAAGGCAAGCTGGGGGTGAATTGGGAAAGCCCCTATAAAGTTTTACAAGTCATCGGACCAACAACCTACAAGTTGGAGGTCCCAAGAACGTGGAACATAGCAAAGTTGAGGCCATATTACATGGCTTACGACTCTTAGAGGGTTCCAGGCGGCCGTACTCTTTTCCTTTATGGGTTTTTTCCCAATTAGTTTTACCCTAAAGGTTTTTAACAAGGCAGCCCACCCTTAAAAGAGGTAGATAACCGGATGCATAGAATTCCCGGATGTACTTTTTTATTCATTTAATAAAAAGTAATTAATTTCAAAACGTACACATTTAAGTAATGATCATACTTTGAGATTGCACAAATAAATATATAAAAGCGCTTAAAACTCTCAGGCGGCTAAAATGCATAAGACCTAAATACCATAAAATGGCAAACATAAGGCCATCGAGGCGGCCCAAGTGCATAAGACCTAAATACCGTAAAATGGAAAACATAATGCCATCGAGGCGGTCCAAGTGCATAAGACCAAAATATCAAGCTAATTTGACATAAGGCCATTGAGACGGTTCGAACACATAAAACCTAAAATGGCTAACTCAAGGCCATGAAGGCCGCTTAAAAAGCATATGACTTGTATCGTTAAAATAAATAGCAAATGAGCCATTGAGACGGCAAGAAGATACATAATAACACTCAAGGTGGAAAAATGATATATCATTACAAGGGCCAACAAGGCCAAAATATTCTTACGGAATGTTCAAAAGAAAAATAAAACTAAAAAATTAACTACGCTCCAGGGCGGGTCTTTTCGGCATCATCTCCCTTTTCAAGCTCTTCCTCCACCAATTCATCCAGAGCCATCTCCTCCTCGTCAGGCTCATTGGGATACTTCACTCCCATTAAAAGGTCCTCAGGAAGGTTCGGATGGTGAGCCCGACAAGCCTAAAAAACCAGGCGGCTATATTCACGGCCATCCACTGCCATGTTAAGCTTAGCATGGCTATAATCGGAGACTACCTTAGGAACCTTCGCCTCATATTTTGAGACGGTGTTCCGCAAGTTATCTTGAGCCAAAACCATCTCCTCAGCCTTCTTTTGATACTCATGAGCCTTTTTGTTGGCCTCCTCCAACTGCCGACTCAACTCAACCTTGGCCGCCTCAAGGTCTTCGACTTTCTTTTTTACATTCTCTAATTCGCGAGTTGTAAGCTCATAAATCCTCTCCAGTCACATGATGTCCTAGCTTTTCCTTGTCAATTTAGCCACCCGAGATGCCATCTGAAATACCAACGTGTTACAAACGGTGAATGAAACGAAATATAAAAGATGAAACAAAGAAAAAACAACCTCAGAAGACATCATGAAGAGAGTCTTGGATGACTGAAGTAGACTTTCAGCTGCCAAATCATCCTTCTCCGAGGGGAGGGGCAAGATTGTCCATATCACATTCTGGATCGAGGTAGTATAAATAGAGGGATTTCCCTCACCCGGGAATGAAAGAAGGGTCTCTTGGAGAGACTCAAGGCTAACCCGCTTGGATGAGTCGGCAGGAATGTCCAAGTTAGCGCTCCGAAACAAAGAAACAGCTTAAGCGCTAGCACCAAACAAATGGGTCGCAAAACTGAACACTGAATTCTTACCGGCTGGGGGATAGTCTCTACAGCTGCAGAAGAATGAGGCAGCTCTGCAGCAAACTCAGGAACATCCTCAACAACTTAGGCCTTGCGTTTCCTTTTACGCTTGTTAGGATCTCTACCTCGTATGCCAGGAACTGCATTAACAAGCCCAAGCTCAACTCGCTCAGTCGGGCGTTTGTTACCCTTTGACACCTTGGCGACTTCTTGCACAAAGTGGCCGGTTGAAGGAAGAATAAACACTGAAAAGAAAGAAAATTAAGTAAATACCTGGGAAAACTTCAGTCCCGGAGTGATAAATTGGATCTGGCTAGCCCGACTCAATGATTCTAATATTTTTCGCCATTGCCCAGCTAATGTTTTGGCATAGCCACATTCCCTTCTTAAGGGACTTAAAAGCTTCTACCCTAATATCTAAGCCGGTAAAATTACAACCCAAGTCTGGAAAAAGATTCCACTCGGTTGGAAACCTACGGTAGCGGTCCTCTTGTTTAATAAAGATAAAGTAATTCTTGAAGTACTTGACTGAGTCCACTTTGTTCGTGAATCTGTAGAAGCCGCCTCGATGAGCAAAATGATATAAATCCTCACTTGCTGTCTTCCTCAGTGAAGTAATCCGCCTGAAGAACTCTGCGTTGAAACGTATCTCTAAACTTGTACAGATGAGGTAATGCCCAACAAGATCTATCCAGGCATTAGGATGAAGTTGAGCCAGGCTACGGCAAAAAGCTCTCAAAACTTCGCTTAAACCCTCGAGAAGTGGATAAACGAAGCCCGACCAAATTTGGTCCATATAAATTCCAAAATACCCCACAGGCGGGTGAGTGATCCGTTGTTCTTTGGAGGGAAGCACCACTTCACACTCTTTGAGCCAAGGGAAAACTTCCTTCTCAAACTCCAAGTCAACCGGATCTTGAATCGACTCAATCAGCTTGACTGGAGGAGTCTTATTTACTATTCCCCTAATTTTTCCTTGTTATCTAGGCACAGTCTCAGAGCGAGTAGCCACCTGCCACCTTATAGGGCGAGCCAGCGCTCTTCTTCATCCTGCGTAGGTGATACAATACCCCAATGGATTTTTATGGTGGTATTGGGGGAAACAGGCCCATCTCCTCGTCTATCTTAGCTCAGGCCGAGGTAAAAGAGGATTGGGAGGATGAGGCGAACTGACTACGAGATGCTCGACTCTCTCCGAGCTCGGACATAGCTTCTGTTGATGGCGGTTCCCTAGAGGTTGAGATAAAATTAGTATAATCTACATTCAAAGGTTTGAAGTACTTGGAGTTCACCTCAACTAATTCCCTACTAAATTGGCTACTAGTGGACAAGGTGGAATCAGTCATTACCACCTAGTAAAAAACCTAATCAATTAGAAGATATCCTAAAGAATCCTAAGTTAGCTCGAGGCGGCACAAACAACATTCAAATTACCTACGTTGGTATTTCAGATCTAAATGGTAAAGAGAATAAGCAAACAACATTCATATCGATTGAATAAGTATCTCAGATCTAGCAAGTGCTCTAAATAATAATATGAGCAATTCTAGGAAAATGAGATACAAAATACAAAATTCATCTCCCAACGAATTGGTCAAGGCATCAATGGGCGACAAAAAAGGAAATTAACAACTAAAAAGATCAGTAGAGGAACTAAGCGAAGAACTTGCATGGCAGTAGTTTTCGCAGAAAAGAAGAACAATAACAAATAATAATGAATCGAGGATAAAAGTAAAGTAGAGGGCGTACAGGAGCTTACTTGTATAGAGAAAATGCTTGATTGGAGGAGCTTGATTGATGGAGAAGAGTTACAGAAAAATGCTAGAGAATAAAGTTGCAGAAATTCACCGAAGAAAAGGTTGCAGAAATTATGAAAATGGAAAATGAAACCCTTATATAGGGTTGAAAGGACATGTGAGGGGACGCTTTCCCCATGAGGGACATGTGGTGCGCTTCCTATCCCATATTCAAAATTTGAAAAGACATGAATTTATTCCTTGGCGCTTATGACATGTACGCCCTAGACACATGTCTCCAATGTTAAATCCACCTGGACTAGGCTGATCCCAAACATAAGCTCTTGAAGAAGCTCTCACACTGATGGGGGAACTTCTGTTAACATAGACAAATAATGGTAGGCGCGTACAGGCCACGCGAGACCCCCAGGCGAATTACACCCGCCTGGAGTGTAGAGATATTATGATGACGCTAGGAATGTATCTACCAATCTAGGCGGTTTCTATCCATCCCGAGAGCAAAGCCTCGGTGATCATCCAGGCGGATAGAGTCCGCCCCAAATCTGGAAGAGACCAAGTCTTTCCCCAATCTCATAGAGATCTACAGGCGGTCACCAAGCTGAGTCAGCTTGTCCGCCTAGACCATCCCCGACACCTCGGGAGCACGGAGTCCAGTTGAAAGTTTGAGTCCATGAAAGGGACCTCAATAATTGGATTTCTCAATGTAGATAAACTTTATCTTATAAACAAGATAAAGATTCACTCAAGCTAGAACTCTGGTGATTTACATTATTGGATCAGAGATCAAGGAGTATAAAAAGACCCTTTGGGTCACCATGCAAAGGTACATATTCTAAAATTTACTAATAAACTCTTTGCCTCCTCTCTTAAATCCGATCTAACTTAAGCATCGGAGAGGCTACGCCGGTCACACTGCTAGTCCCCATAGTAACGTTTGTTGTTTTGCAGAAGCTTTCAGACCACAACTAAGAGGAGTGTTAGAGTCAACTTCAGTCAACAAGTTAGCGTGTGGAACCACATTCCAAGCTTTGCCACTATTAACATTGGTCCTCCTCGAACAAAAAATCTTTCATCCTCTCTCGAACAATCAACCATATGTCCACTTACACCTTTTATATGCTTGATGTTGGAATCTAGGGAATTTCCTGGATAATTCTGAAGTCGCGAATAACACTTGCAGATTGAAATTTATTTGGTCAGTTCACCAAACATTCAATTGGATAAAATCAAAAAGTATGTTAAGAATTAGAATTTGATGTTTGCTGTGAAAAATACAACTGAATTTTTCTATGTATTAACCAATTTTGTTTCTTGTGATATAAATAACCAAAATGTCAATAGATATATTGTTTCGAGTAGCTACCATGTCTAAAGGACATGTTTTTTCGAGTTTCAGTTATGTCCAATCGACACACTATTACGGTCCAAAAATTTATTTTTTTTATGAATTTTCAAAGGGTGCGTTTGTTCAGGAATAAAAAATTTTCGAGCTGACCTGGCAGCTCGATCCTAGCCCGAGGCGCTGCCCCAGGACTCGCCAGGGGCTACCACCCTTCAACCCTTCCAGGGGCTGCCGCCCCTTGGACTCCGCATCTGGGGGCGCCGCCTCTGACCCCCCTAATTGTAACTGTACTCGAACAAGTGTGCACTCTGCACTCTCCTAACTTGTTCAATGAAACGTCACGATTGCATTGGTCAAAACCAGTCAATCTAATTACACTAAAATACTAACATTCCTCCCCATTTTAGTGCAATCCTTGATTATCCAAACAAAATCACAAACTCATGTATAAATGAAATATCGTGACGATTGAATTCCATCTTAGTACATTACACTTTCTAAATATTCGAATACCAAGGTGTCACTATGGATTGAACCTTAGTTATTCATTATGAATACATGAAGATAATATACACATGAGTCAAAATTCTAAAAGTTCTAACTTGACACTATCTTTAACTAGCCTTGTGTCCTTATCCTTCATAAGAATATCAAAGTCAAGTCCTTACTTCTTGAAGCGGCTAAACTTCATGCTCATATAGGTAGCTCTTTTACTCTTACACCTGCACATGCAATTTTTCAGAAGAGCTATTAAGAAGTTAACCTTCAACCTCCATTATAATCTTGCAGGTCTAAACACATACCTTGGGATGATGTTACTAATGTGTTCCAATCTCCAAACGTTAAGCTTTCCTCATTGAATTCTACATCTAATGTCATATTAGATGCGAATTGGGTATCTCAACATGAGAGATTTCAGATGGACTTTAATCCCATCCCCATAGCCGATTTGTGCACAATATCTCTTCTTAACCCTTTAGTTAAATGATCGGCTAAATTATGCTCGATTTTTACAAACTCTGGTGATATGACACCTTGCATGATACGTTCCTGAATCATGCTATGTCTAACACTTAAATGTTTATATCTGCTCCTGTATACTTGTCTATAAGCATTGGCCAAGGAAGCTTCATTATCACACCTAATAGACATAGGTGATATTGGTTTAGGCCACAATGGAATATCATAAATGAGATCTCGCAGCCATTCATCTTCTTTACCAGCTGTTGCTAATGCTACAAACTCATATTCCATTGTTGAATCAGCAATGCAAGTCTGTTTCTTTGATGCCCAAGAGATAGCGCCTCCCCCGTGAAGGAATACCCATCCACTTGTGGAAGAACTATCTTCTTCATTAGAAATATAACTTGCATCCGAATAACCCTTGAAAACCGAAGGAAATCCATTATAAGTCAAACCATAATCCATGGTTCCTTTTAAGTACTTGAATACTAGACTTAAAGCTTGCCAATGATGTGAACTAGGATTACTAGTATACCTACTGAGTTTTCCAACAGCAAAGGCTATATTAGGCCAAGTGCTAACATGGCATACATGAGACTTCCAATGGCTCTCGAGTTTTAAAGTTGAGATATTGCAACACCTTTGTTAGGTAGAAACTTAAGGCAAGGATCTAAAGGAGTGTTAACTGGAGAATAATTCTTAACGTTGAATTTATTTAAAATCTTCTTAATATAATGAGATTGAGAAATTGAAATAACATTGTTCTTCCGCTTAATTCTTATACCAAGAATCACCTCAGCCTCCCCCAAATCCTTCATTTCGAAACTAGATGACAAGAATTTCTTTGTTTTATCAACTTGATTTTGGTCAGTGCCAAAAATTAACATGTCATCCATGTATAAGCATATCCACTAGAAGAAAATCAGTGATCTGCAACCGATATTGCAACGGAAATTGCAACAGAAATGATGTTTTGCAACGGATTTGCAACGGCATGGCTTCCGTTGGTATATACGTGCTTGCAGATCACTTTGCAATAGTTTTCAATTCCTTCGCAAAGTTGCAACAAAAATTTTTTCCGTTGAAGATTCTGTTGCAATTTTGCAAGTGGATTTCACTTGCAATTTTCCGTTGCAGATTTGCAACTGAACTTTCCCTTGCAAAATAGCTTCTTGCAGATCTACAAGTGTTGAACCCTTGCAATATCCGTTGCAAATTATTTAATAGAAAAATAAAATAAAAATGGTGGAACAAATATATTATTTGGATTGAAGGGAGCTACTTATATAGATTTCATACGAATCCATTCTAATGCCTGTATTATTAAGATTAATATAAAATGAAAGCGCGCATCGCTAATGAGATCCAAAAAATAATATTATTTGAGGAAAAATTACCATTTTCTGATTTGCTTCATTTTTTCTTAAAACTGCAATATTCTCT
>CATIWQ010780824.1:0-20027 GCA_949673415.1 Euphorbia schlechtendalii
GAAATTTCGATCCCGGAAAAAGTTGTGAGTTTTTTCAACGTTGACGTTATTATTGACCTTTGGACCATTTTAGAGTGAGATAAACATGAGATGATCACTTAAGGCATGCGTCATAGTTTTTACTAAATTTCGATCCCGAAAATCGGTGCTAGTTTTTTCAAGCTTGTGCTTAAAATCGACCTTTGGACAATGTTAGAGTGTGATAAACATTATATGACCATAAAAGGCATGCGTCATAGTTTTCACGTAATCTCGATCCCGGAAATCGTTTCGAGTTTTTTCAACATTGACCGTAAAATTGACCTTTTGACAAGTTTAGAGTGTGATAAACATGATATGACCATAAAAGGCATGCATAAAAGTTTCCACGAAATTTCCATCCCAGAAATCGTTGCGTGTTTTTTCATGTTTATTCTTAAAATCAAAATTTGGACCATTTTAGAGTGTGATAAACATGATATGACCGTAAATGGCATGCGTCAAAGTGTTTACGAAATTTTGATTTGGAATTAGTGAGAGTATTTTCATGTATGTGCTTAAAATCGACATGTGGACCATTTTAGATTGTGATAAACAAGATATGACCATAAAAGGAATGCGTCAAAGTTTTCACGAAATTTCGATACAGGAAATCTGTGCGAGTTTTTTCAAGTTTGTGCTTTAAACTGACCTTTGGAACATTTTAGAGTGTGATAAACATAATATGACAATAAAAGGCATGCGTAAAAGTTTTCACGAAATTTCGATCCCGGAAATCGTTGCGAGTATTTTCAACGTTGACGTTATAATTGACCTTTAGACAATTTTAGAGTGTGATAAACATGATATGACCATATGAGGCATGCGTCAAAGTTTTCACGAAATTTCGATCCCCGAAATCGGTGCGATTTTTTTCAAGTTTATGCTTAAAATAAAAATTTGGACCATTTTAGAATGTGATAATCATGGTATGAACATAAGAGGCATGGGTCAAAGTTTTCACGAAATTTCGATCCCGGAAATCGTTGCGTGTTTTTTAAACGTTGACCTTCAAATTGAACTTTGGACCATTTTATATTTTGAAAAACATGATATGACCATAAAAGGTATGCATCAAAGTTTTCACGAAATTTCGATCCTCGAAATCGGTGCGATTTTTTTCAAGTTTATGCTTAAAATCGACATTTGGACCACTTTAGATGGTGATAATCATGGTACGACCATAAAAGGCATGCGTCAAAGTTTTCATGAAATTTCTATCTCGGAAATCTCTACGCATTTTTTCAACATTGACCTTATAATTGACCTTTGGACCATTTTAGAGTGTGATAAACATGATATGACCATAAAAGGAATACGTCCAAGTTTTCACGAAATTTCGAACCCGGAAATCAGTGGGAGTTTTTTCAAGTTTGTGCTTTAAATCGAACTTTGGACCATTTTAGATTGTGAGAAACATGATATGACCAAAAAAGGCATGCGTCAAAGTTTTCACAAAATTTCGATCACGGAATTCTCTGCGAGTTTTTTCAACTTCGATCTTATAATTATCATTTGGACCATTTTAGAGTGTGATAAACATGATATGACTATAAAAGGCATGCGTCAAAGTTTTCACGAAATTTTGATCCCGGAAATCGTTGTGAGTTTTTTCAATGTTGACAAAAATTTGACCTCTGGACTGTTTTAGAGTGTGATAAATATAATATAACCATAAAAGGCATGTGTCAATGTTTTCACGAAATTTCGATCCAGTAAATTGGTGCGAATTTTTTCAAGTTTGAGCTTTAAATCAACCTTTGGAGCATTTTAGATTGTGAGAAACCTGATATGACCATAAAAGGCATGCGACAAAGTTTTCACGAAATTTCGATCCCGGAAATCGGTGCGAGTTTTTTCTACGTTGACCTTAAAATTGACGTTTGGACTATTTTAGAGTGTGAAAAAACACGATATGACCATAAATGGCATGTGTCAAAGATTTCATGAAATTTCAATCACGGAAATCGGTGTGAGTTTTTTCAACGTTGACTTTAAATTGATATACATGATATGACCATAAAAGGAATGCATCAAAGTTTTCACTAAATTTCGATCTCGGAAATCGTTGCGAGTTTTTTCAAGATTGTGCTTAAAATCGACCATTGGACAATATTAGAGTGTGATAAACATGATATGACCATAAAAGGCATGCGTTAAAGTTTTCACGTAATTTCGATCCCGGAAATCGTTTCGAGTTTTTTCAACGTTGACTTTAAAATAGACCTTTGTACTATTTTAGAGTGTGATAAATATGATATGACCATAAAAGGCATGCGTCAAAGTTTTCTCGTAAATTTCGATCCCGGAAATTGGTTAGGGTTTTTTCAAGTTTGTGCTTTAAATCGACCTTTAGACCATTGTAGAGTGTGATAAACATGATACGACCATAAAAGGCATGCGTCAAAGTTTTCACGAAATTTAGATCCTTGAAATCGGTGCGTGTTTTTTCATGTTTGTGCTTAAAATCACAATTTGGAACATTTTAGAATGTGAAAAACATGATATGACCATAAAAAGCATGCGTCAATGTTTTCATGAAATTTCAATCCCGGAAATTTCTGCGAGTTTTTTCAACGTTAACCTTATGATTGACCTTTTGACAATTTTAGAGTGTGATAAACATGATATGACTATAAATGGCATGCATTAAAGTTTTTACGAAATTTTGATTCCGGAAATCGGTTCGAGTTTTTTCATGTTTGTGCTTAAAATCGATCTTTGGTCCATTTTAGATTCTGATAAACATGATATGACCATAAAAAGCATGCGTCATATTTTTCACGAAATTTCCATCCGTTGAAATCGTTGCTAGTTTTTTCAACGTTGACCTTAAAATTGACCTTTGGACTATTTTAGAGTTTGATAGACATGATATGACCATAAAAAGCTTGTGTCATAGTTTTCACGAAATTTCGATCCTAGAAATCGGTGCGTGTTTTTTCAAGTTTGTGCTTAAAATCACAGTTTGGAACATTTTAGAATGTGATAAACATGATATGACCATAAAAGGCATGTGTCAAAGTTTTCATGAAATTTCAATCCCGGAAATCTCTGCGAGTGTTTTCAACGTTGACCTTATTATTGTCTTTTGGACAATTTTAGATTGTGATAAACACGATATGACCATAAAAGGCATGAGTCAATGTTTCCCCTAAATTTCGATCCGTTGAAAACGTTGCGAGTTTTTTCAACGTTGACCTTTAAATTGACCTCTGGACTATTTTAGAGTGTGTTAAACATGACATGACCATAGAAGGGATGCGTCAATGTTTTCACAAAATGTTGATCCCGGAAATCGGGATGAGTTTTTTCAAGTTTATGCTTTAATTTTCCCTTTGGACCATATTAGAGCTTGATAAACATAATATGACCATAAAAGGCATGCGTAAACGTTTTCTCGAAATTTCAATCCCGGAAATCGTTGCGAGTTTTTTCAACGTTGACCTTAAAATTGACCTTTGGACTATTTTAGAGTGTGATAAACATAATATGACCATAAAAGGCATGCGTCAAAGTTTTCACGAAATTTAGATCCTGGAAATCGGTGCGTGTTTTATCAAGTTTGTGCTTAAAATCACAATTTGGAACATTGTAGAATGTGAAAAACATGATATGACCATAAAAGGCATGCGTCAAAGTTTTCATGAAATTTTAATCCCGGAAATATCTGCGAGTTTTTTCAACATTGACCTTATAATTGACCTTTAGACAATTTTAGAGTGTGATAAACATGATATGACCATAAATGGCATGCATCAAATTTTACGAAATTTTGATGCCGGAAATTCGTGCGAGTTTTTTCATGTATGTGCTTAAAATTGACCTTTGGACCATATTAGATTCTGATAAACATGATATGACCATAAAAGGCATGCGTTAAAATTTTCATGAAATTTCGATCCCAGAAATCGATGCGTGTTTTTTCTAGTTTGTGCTTAAACTCACAATTTGGAACATTTTAGAATGTGATAAACATGATATGATCATAAAAGCCATGCGTCAAAATTTTCATGAAATTTCAATCCCCGAAATCTCTGCGAGTTTTTTCAACGTTGACCTTATAATTGACGTTTGGATCATTTTAGAGTGTGATAAACATGATATGACCATAAAGGATATGCGTCAGAGTTTTCATGAAATTTCGATCCCGGAAATCGGTGCGTGTTTTTTCATGTTTGTGCTTACAATTACAATTTGGAACATTTTAGAATGTGATAAACATGATATGACCATAAAAGGCATACTTCAAAGTTTTCAAGAAATTTTGATCACGGAAATCGGTGCGAGTTTTTTCAAGTTTGTGCTTTAAATTTCCCTTTTGACCATTTTAGAGCGTGATAAATATAATATGACCATAAAAGGCATGTATAAAAGTTTTCACGAAATTTCGATACCGGAAATTGTTGCGAGTTTTTTTAACGTTGTTGTTATAATTGACCTTTGGACCATTTTAGATTGTGATAAACATGATATGACAATAAAAGGCATGCGTCAAAGTTTTAACGAAATTTCGATCCCGAAAATCATTGTGAGTGTTTTCAACGTTGACCTTAAAATTGACCTTTGGACTATTTTAGAGTGGCATAAACTTGATATGAAAGTAAAAGGCATGCGTCAAAGTTTTCACGAAATTTCGATCTCGGAAATCGATGCGAGTTTTTTCAACATTGACCTTGAAATTGACCTTTGCACTATTTTAGAGTGTGATAAACATGATATGACCAAAAATGGCATGTCTCAATGATTTTACGAAATTTTGATCCTGGAAATTGGCGCGAGTTTTTTAATTTATGTGCTTAAAATCGAACTTTGGACCATTTTAGATTGCGATAAACATGATATGACCATAAAAGGCATACGTAAAAGTTTTCACGAAATTTCGATCCCAGAAATTGTTGCGAGTTTTTTCAACGTTGACGTTATAATTGACCTTTGGACCATTATAGAGTGTGATAAACATGATATGCCAATAAAAGGCATGCGTCAAAGTTTTAACGAAATTTCGATCCCGGAAATCGTTGTAAGTTTTTTCAACTTTGACCAGAAAATTTAACTTTGGACTATTTTAGAGTGTGATAAACATGGTATGACCGTAAAAGGCATGCATCAATGTTTTCACGAAATTTCGATCTCGGAAATCGGTGCGAGTTTTTTCAACGTTGCGCTTAAAATTGACCTTTGGACTATTTTAGAGTGTGACAAAAATGATATGACCATAAAAAGCATGCGTCAAAGTTTTCACGAAATTTCAATTCCGGTAATCGGTGCTAGTTTTTTCAATTTTTGCTTAAAATAACAATTTGAAACAATTAAAAATGTGATAAACATGATATGACCATAAAAGGCATGCGTCAAAGTTTTCATGAATTTTCAATCCTGGAAATCTCTACAAAGTTTTTTCAACGTTGACCTTATAATTGTCCTTTGGATCATTTTAGAGTGTGATAAACATGATATGACCACAAATGGCATGCGTCAATGTTTTTACGAAATTTTGATCCCGGAAATTGGTGTGAGTTTTTTCACGTATGTGCTTAAAATCGACCTTTGGACCATTTTATGTGATAAACAAGATATGAAAATAAAAGGCACGCATAAAAGTTTTCACGAAATTTCGATCCCGGAAATCGTTACGAGTGTTTCCAAATTTGACCTTATAATTGACCCTTGTACCATTTTAGACTGTTATAAACATTGTAAGACCATAAAAGGCACGTGTCAAAATTTTCACGATATTTCGATCTTGGAAATCGGTGCGAGTTTTTTCATGTTTGTGCTTTAAATCAAAATTTGCACCATTTTAGAATGTGATAAACATGATATGATCATAAAAGGCATGCATCAAAGTTTTCATGAAAGTTTTATCCCGGAAATCGCTGCGAATTTTTTCATTTGTGTGCCTTAAATCGGCTTTTGAACTCGTTTAGAGTTTTGTAAACATGATATGACCATAAATGGCATGCGTCAAAGTTTTCACGAAATTTCGATCCCAGTAATCGCTGCGTGTTTTTTCAACATTGTCCTCAAAATTGACCTCTTGACAATTTTTGAGTGTGTTAAATATGATATGACCAAAAGTGTGGCATGTGTAAATATTTTTACAAAATTTTTATCCTGAAAATCGGTGTGAATTTTTTCATGTTTGTGTTTAATATCGTCCTTTGGACCATTTTATATTGTGATAAATATGATATAACCATAAAAAGCATACGTCAAAGTTTTAACGTAATTTCGATCCAGAAAATAGGTACGAGTTTTTTCATATTTTTGCTTAAAATCGACCTTTGGACCATTTTAAAGTGTGATAACCATGATATGACCATAAAATGCATGCGTCAAAGTTTTTACGAAATTTTGATCCCGGAAATCGTTGCTAGTTTTTTCAATGTTGACCTTATAATTGACCTTTGAACCTTTTTAAAGTGTGATAAACATTATATGACCATAAAAAGCATGCGTCAAAGTTTTCACGAAATTTAGATCCTCGAAATCGGTGCGAGATTTTCAAGTTTGTGCATAAAATAAAAATTTGGACCATATTAGAATGTGATAATCATGATATGACAATAAAAGGCATGCGCCAAAGTTTTCATGAAATTTCGATCCAGGAAATCGCTGCGAGTTTTTTCAACGTTGACCCAATAATTAACCATTCGACAATTTTAGAGTGTGAAAAACATTATATGACCATAAATGCCATGCGTCAAAGTTTTTACAAATTTTTATCACAGAAATCGATGCGAGTTTTTTCATGTTTGTGCTTAAAATCGACCTTTGGACCATTTTAGATTGTGATAAACATGATATGATCATAAAATGCATGCTTCAAAGTTATAACGAAATATCGATCCCGGAAATCGATGCAAGTTTTTTCAAGTATGTTCTTAAAATTGTCCTTTGGACCACTTTAGATTGTGATAAACTTGATATGACCATAAAAGGCATACGTCAAAGTTTTCAAAAAATTTCGATCCCGGAAATCGGTGCGAGTTTTTTCAATTTGTGCTTAAAATCTGCTTTTGTACCATTTTAGAGTGTGATAAACATGTTACAACCAAAAAAAACATGCGTCAAAGTTTACCCGAAATTTCGATACCGGAAATCGGTGCGAGTTTTTTCAAGTTTGTGCTTAAAATCTACCTTTGGACCATTTTAGAGTGTGATAAACATGACATGAACATAAAAGGCATTCGTCAAAGTTTTCACGAAATTTCGATCCCGGAAATCGTTGCGAGTGTTTTCAACATTGACCTTAAAATTGACCTTTGGACCATTTTAGAGTGTGATAAACATGGTATGACCATAAAAGGCATGCGTCCAAGTTTTAACGAAATTTCGATCCCGGAATTTAGTGTGAGTTTTTTCAAGTTTGTGCTTAAAATCAAAATTTGGACCATTTTAGAAAGTGTTATACATGATATGACTATGAAAGGAATGCGTCAACGAGTTCATGAAATTTCGATCCCAGAAATCTCTGCAAGTTTTTTCAATGTTTACCTTATAATTGACCTTTGGACCATTTTAGAGAGTGATAAACATGATATGACCATAAATGGCATGCGTCAATGTTTTTACGAAATTTTGATCCCGGAAATCGATGCGAGTTTTTTCATGTACGTGCTTAGAATCTACCTTTGGATCATTTTAGATTGTGATAAACATGATATGACCATAAAAGGCATGCGTCAAAGTATTCATGAAATTTCGATCCAGGAAATCGGTGCGAGTTTTTTCATCGTTTACTAATTGACCTTTGGACCATTTTAGATTGTGATAAACATGATATGAGCATAAATGGCATCCATCAAAATTTTCACGAAATTTTGATCCCGTAAATCGGTGCGAGTTTTTTCAAGTTTGTGTTTAAAATCAAAAGTTGGACCTGTTTAGAGTGTGATAAACATGATATGACCATAAATAACATGCGTCAAAGTTTTTACGAAATTTTGATCCCGGAAATTAGTGCTAGTTTTTTCATGTATGTGCTTAAAATTGACCGTTGGATAATTTTAGATGGTGATAAATATGATATGACCATAAAAGGCATGCGTTAAAGTTTTCACGATATATCGATCCCCGAAATCGATGCGCGTTTTTTCATGTTTTGGCTTTAAATCGACATTTAGACTATTTTATAGAGTGGTAAACATGATATGACCATAAAAGGCATGAGTCAAAGTTTTCACGAAATTTTGATCCCGGAAATCGTTGCGAGTTTGTTCAACGTTGACCTTAAAATTGACTGATGGACCATTTTGGAGTGTGATAAACATGATATGATCAAAAAAGGCATGCGTCAAAGTTTTTACAATATTTTCAACCTAGAAGTCGGTGCGAGTTTTTTCATGTCTGTGCATAAAATAGGTCTTTGAACCACTTTAGAGTGTGATAAACATGATATGACTATAAAAGGCATGCGTAAAAGTTTTCACTAAATTTCGATCAAGGAAAACGGTGCTAGTTTTTTCAAGTTTGTGCTAAAAATCGAAATTTGGACCATTTTAGAATTTAATAAATATGATATGACCATACAATGCATGCGTCAATGTTTTCACAAAATTTCGATCCCGGATATCGCTGCGAGATTTTTCAACGTTGACCTTATAATAGACCTTTGGACCATTATAGAGTGTGATAAACATGATACGACCATAAAAGCCATCTGTCAAAGTTTTCACGAAATTTCGATCTCGGAAATCGGTGCGAGTTTTTTCAAGTTTGTTGTTAAAATCGACCATTGGACCATAAAAGGCATGCTACAAAGTTTTCACGAAATTTCGATCTCGGAAATCGTTGCGACTTTTTTCAACGTTGACCTTAAAATTGACCGTTATACCATTTTAGAGTGTGATAAACTTGATATTGCCAAACAAGGCATGCGTCAATGTTTTTACGATATTTTGATCCCGGAAATCTGTGCGAGATTTTTCATGGGTGTGCTTGAAATCCATCTTTGAACCAATTTAGAGTGATGAACATGATATGACCATAAAAGGCATGCGTCAAAGTTTTCACTAAATTTTGATACCAGAAATCGCTGCGAGATTTTTTAAAGTTGACCAAATAATTGAGCTTTGGGCCATTTTAGTGTGTGATAAATAAGATATAACCATTCAATGCGTGCGTCAAAGTTTCCACTAAATTTCGATCCTAGAAATCGAAGCGTGTTTTTTCATGTTTGTGCTATAAATCGAAATTTGGATCATTTTAGAATGTGACATTTTCTTGAAATTTCGATCCTGAAAATCGGTGCGAGATTTTTCAAGCTTGTGCTTTAAATCGACCTATGGATCATTTTAGAGTGTGATAAACATGATATGACCATAAAAGACATGCGTCAAAGATTTCACGAAATTTCGATCTCGGAAATCGTTGCGAGTTTTTTCAATGTTGGCCTTAAAATTGACCTTTTGATCATTTTAGAGTGTGATAAACATTATATGACCAAAAAAGGCATGCGTCAAAGTTTTAAAGATATTTTGATCTCGAAAATCGGTGCGAGTTTTATCATGTGTGTGTTTAAAATCGATCTTTGAACCATTTTAGAATGTGATAAACATGAGATGACCATAAAAGGTTTGCGTCAAAGTTTTCACGGAATTTTGATCCCGGAAATCGCTGCGAGATTTTTCAACGTTGACCTTATAATTGACCTTTGGACCATTTTAGAGTGTGATAAACATGATATGACCATTAAAGTCATGCGTCAAAGTTTTTACGAAATTTCGATCCCGAAAATCGGTGCGAGTTTTATCCAGTTTGTGCTTAAAATAAAAATTTAAATCATTTTAGAAAGTGATAAACATGATATGACCATAAATGGCATGCGTCAAAGTTTTTACGAAATTTTGATCCCAGAAATCTGTGATAGTTTTTTCAAGTTTGTACTTTGAATCGATCATTGGACCATTTTAGAGTTTGATAAACATGATATGACCATAATAGGCATGCGTCAAAGTTTTCACGAAATTTTGTTCTCGGAATCGGTGCGAGTTTTTCAAGTTTGTGCTTAAAATAAAAATTTGGACCATTTCAGAATGCGATAAGCAAGATATGACCATAAAAGGCATGCGTCAATGTTTTCATGAAATTTCGATCCCGGAAATCTCTGCGAGTTTTTTCAAAGTGGACCTTATAATTGGCCTTTGGACCATTTTAGACTGTGATAAACATGATATGACATTAAATTTAATGCGTCAAAGTTTTTACGAAATTTTGAGTTTTTCATGTAAGTGCATAAAATCGAGCTTTGGACCATTTTATATTGTGATAAACATGATATGATCATAAAAGCCACGTGTCAATATTTTCACGAAATTTCGATCCTGGAAATCGATGCAAGTTTTTTCAAGTTTGTGCTTTAAATCGACCTTTGGACCATTTTAGAGTGTGATAAACATGATATGACCATAAAAGGCGTGCGTAAATGTTTTCACGAAATTTCGACCTCGTAAATCGTTGCGAGCTTTTTCAACGTTGACCTTAATAAAATTGACCATTGGACCATTTTATAGTGTGATAAACATGAGATTACCATAACAGGCATATATCAAAAATTTCACGAAATTTCGATCCAGAAAATCGGTGCGAGTTTTATCAAGTTTGTGCTAAAAATTGAAATTTGGGTCATTTTAGAATGTGATAAACTTGATATGACCATAAAAGGCAAGTGTCAAATTTTCACGAAATTTTGATCCCAGATATCGGTGCGAGATTTTTCAAGGTTGACCTTATAATTGACTTTTTGACTATTTTAGAGTGTGATAAACATGATATGACATTAAATTGAATGCGTCAAAGTTTTTACAAATTTTTGAACTTGGAAATCGATGCGAGTTTTTTATGTATGTGCATAAAATCGACCTTTGGACCATTTTAGATTGTGGTAAACATGATATGACCATAAAAGGCATGCGCCAATGTTTTCACGAAATTTAGATCCCGAAAATCGGTGCGAGTTTTTTAAAGTTTGTGCTTTAAATCGACTTTTGGACCTTTTTAGAGTGTGATAAACATGATATGACCATAAAAGGCGTGTGTAAAAAGTTTCACGAAATTTCGATCCCGTAAATCGTTGCGAATTTTTTCAACGTTGACCTTAAAATTGACCATTGGGCCATTTAAGAGTGTGATAAACATGAGATTACCATAACAGGCATATATCAAAATTTTCACGAAATTTCGATCCAGAAAATCGGTGCGAGTTTTATCAAGTTTGTGGTAAAAATTGAAATTTGGGTCATTTTAGAATGTGATAAACTTAATATGACCATAAAAGGCAAGTGTCAAAGTTTTCGTGAAATTTCGATCCCGAATATCGCTGCAGGATTTTTCAAGGTTGACTTTGTAATTGACTTTGGACCATTTAGATTGTGATAAACATGATATGACCATAAAAGGCATGTATCAAAGTTTTCACGAAATTTCGATCACGGAAATCGGTGCGAGTTTTTTCAACCTCTTGCTTTAAGTCGACCTTTGGACCATTTTAGAGTGTGATAAACATGATATGACCATGAAACTCATGCGTCAAAGTTTTCAAGAAATTTCCATCCCGGAAATCGATACGAATTTTTTCAAGTTTGTGCTTAAAATAAAAATTTGTACCATTTTAGAATGTGATAAACATGATATTACCATATGCATGAGCCAAAGTTTTCATGAAATTTCGATCCCGGAAATCTCTGCGAGTTTTTTCAACGTTGACCTTATAATTGACCTTTGGAAGATTTAAGAGTGTGATAAACATGATATGACCATAACAGGCATGCGTCAAAGTTTTTACAAAATTTTGATCCCGGAATCGGTGCGAGTTTTTCATGTTTGTGCTTAAAATCAAAATTTGGACCATTTTAGAATGTGATAAACATGATATGACTATAAAAGGCATGCATCAAAGTTTTCATGAAATTTCGATCCCGGAAATCTTTGCTATTTTTTTCAATGTTGACCTTATAATATACCTTTGGACCATTTTAGAGTGTGATACACATGATATGACCATAAATGGAATGCGTCAATGTTTTTGCGAAATTTCAACCCTGGAAATCAGTTTGAGTTTTTTCAAGTTGGTGCTTTAAATCGACCTTTGGACCATATAAGAGTGTGATAAACATGATATGACCATAAGAGGCATGCGTAAAAGTTTTCAGGAAATTTCAATCCCGGAAATCGTTGTGAGTTTTTTCAACTTTGACCTTAAAATTGACCTTTGGACCACTTTAGAGTGTGATAAACACGATATTAACATGAAAGGCATGCGTCGAAGTTTTCACGAAATTTCGATCCCGGATATCGGTGCGAGATTTTCAAGTTTGTGCTTAATATCAAAATTTGGACCATTTTAGATTGTGATAAACATGATTTGACCATAAAAGGCATGCATCAGTGATTTCATGAAATTTCTATCTCGGAAATCGCTGCGAGTTTTTTCAACATTGACTTTATAATTGACATTTGGACCATTTTAGAGTGTGATAAACATGATATGAGCATAAATGGCATGCATCAAAATTTTCATGAAATTTTGTTCCCGGAAATCGGTGTGGCTTTTTTAATGTCTGTGCTTCAAATCGAATTTTGGACCATTTTAGATTGTGATAAACATGATATGACCATAAAAGACATGCGTCAAACTTTTCATGAAATTTTGATCCCGGAAATCGGTGCGAATTTTTTCTCGTTTGTGTTTCACATCAAAATTTGGAACAGTTTAGAGTGTGAAAAACATGATATGACCATAAATGGCATGCATCAAAGTTTTTATGAAATTTTGATCCCGGAAATCAGTGCTTGTTTTTTCATGTATGTGCTTAAAATTGACCGTTGGACCATTTTAGATTGTGATAAACATGATATGACCATGAAAGGCATGCGTCAAAGTTTTCACGAAATTTCGATCCCGGAAATCATTACGAGTTTTTTCAACATCGACCTTAAAATTGACCTTTGGGACATTTTAGAGAGTGATAAACATGATATGACCATAAAAAGAATGTGTCAAAGTTTTTACGAAATTTCGAACCCTGAAATCGTTGCTTGTATTTTCATGTTTGTGTTTAAAATCAAAATTTGGACCAGTTTAGAGTGTGAGAAACAAAATATGACCATAAAAGGCATGTGTCATAGTTTTCACAAAATTTCGTTCCCGGAAATCGATGCGATTTTTTTCATGTTTGTGCTTAAAATCAACCTCTGGTCCATTTTAGAGTATGATAAACACGATATGACCATAAAAGGCATCCGTCAAATTTTCACGAAATTTTAATTCCGGAAATCGGTGCGAATTTTTTCAAGTTTGTCTTTATAATTTAATTTGGACCGGTATAGAGTGTGATAAACATGATATGACCATAAATGGCATGAGTCAAAGTTTTTACGAAATTTTGATCCCGGAAATCAGTGCTAGTTTTTTCATGTATGTGCTTGAAATTGACCGTTGGACCCTTTTAGATTGTGATAAACATGATATGACCATAAAAGGCATGCGTCAAAGTTTTCACGAAATTTCGATCCCGGAAATCGTTTCGAGTTTTTTCAACATTAACCTTAAAATTAACCTTTGGGCCATTTTAGAGGGTGATAAACATGATATAACCATAAACGGAATGCGTCAAAGTTTTTACGAAATTTCGATGCCTGAAATCGTTGCGTGTTTTTTATAACGTTGAACTTAAAATTTACATTTAGACCATTTTAGAGTGTGAGAAACATGATATGACCATAAAAGGTATGTGTCAAAGTTTTCACGAAGTTTCGTACCTGGAAATTAGTGCAATTTTTTTCATGATTGTGCTTAAAATAGGCCTTTGGACCATTTTAGAGTGTGATAAACATGATATGATCATAAAAGGCATGCGTCAAAGTTTTCACGAAATTTCGATCCCGGAAATCGTTGCGAGGTTTTTCAAGTTTGTGTTTAAAATAAAAATTTTGTCCATTTTAGATTGCGATAAACATGATATGACCCTAAAAGGCATGCTTCAATGTTTTCACGAAATATCGATCCCGGAAACCAGTGCGAGTTTTTTCAAGTTTGTGTATAAAATCAAAATATGGATCATTTTAGAATGTGATAAACACGATATGACCAAAAAAGGAATGCGTCAAAGTTTTCATGAAATTTCGATCCCGGAAATCGGTTCGATTTTTTTCATGTTTGTGCTTAAAATCGACCTTTGTACCATTTTAGAGTGTGATAAACATGATATGACCATAAAAGGCATGCGTCAAAGTTTTCACGAAATTTCGATCCCGGAAATCAGTGCGAGTTTTTTCAAATTTATGCTTTAAATCGACTTTTGGACCATATTAGAGTGTGATAAACATGATATGACCACAAGAGGTGTGCGTAAAAGTTTTCACGAAAATTCGATCCTGGAAATCGTTGTGAGTTTTTTCAACGTTGAGCTTAAAATTGACCTTTTGACCATTTTAGAGTGTGATAAACAAGATATGACCAGGAAAGGCATGTGTCAAAGTTTTCACGAAATTTCGATCCCGGATATCGGTGTGTGTTTTTTCAAATTTTTGCTTTAAATCGACCTTTGGACCATATTAGAGTGTGATAAACATGATATGACCATAAAAGGCATGCGTAAATGTTTTCACGAAATTTCGATCCCGGAAATCGTTGCGAGTTTTTTCAACGTTGACCTTAAAATTGACATTTGGACCATTTTAGAATGTGATAAACATGATTTGACCATAAAAGGCATGCGTCAAAGTTTTAATGAAATTTCGATTCCGGAAATCGCTACGAGTTTTTTCAACGTTACCTTATAATTGACATTTGGACCATTTTAGAGTGTGATAAACATGATATGACCATAAAAGGCATGCGTAAAAGTTTTCACGTAATTTCGATCGCGGAAATCATTGCTACTTTTTCAAGTTTGTGCTAAAAATCAAAATTTGGACCATTTTACAAAGTGATAAACACGATATGACCATAAAAGGTATGCGTCAAAGTTTTCACGAAATTTCGATCCCGGAGTTTTTTCAACGTTGACCTTATAATTTACCTTTGGATCAATTTAGAGAGTGATAAACATAATATGTGCATAAATGGCATGCGTCTAAATTTTCACAAAATTTTGATCCCGGAAATCGATGCGGCTTTTTTAATGTTTGTGCTTCAAATCGAACATTGGACGAGTGTTGATTGCGATAAACATGATATGACCATAAAAGTCATGCATCCAAGTTTTCACAAAATTTTGATTTCGGAAATCGCTGCGAATTTTTTCAAGTTTTTGTTCAAAATCAAAATATGGAACAAAGTGTGATAAACATGATATGACTATAAATGGCATGCGTCAAAGTTTATTCGAAATTTTGATCCCGGAAATCAGTGCTAGTTTTTTCATTTATGTATTTGAAATTGACCGTTGGACCATTTTAGATTGTGATAAAAATGATATGACCATAAAAGGCATGCGTCAAAGTTATCACGAAATTTCGACCCCGGAAATCGTTGCGAGTTTTTTCAACATTGACCCTAAAATTGACCTTCGGATTATTTTAGAGTGTGATAAACATGATATGTCCGTAAAAGGCATGCGTCAAAGTTTTCACGAAAGTTCGATCCCGGAAATCGTTGCGAGTTTTTTCAACATTGACCTTAAAATCAACCTTTTGACCATTTTAGAGTGTGATAAACATGATATGACCATAAAAGGAATGCGTCAAAGTTTTTACCAAATTTCGATCCCGGAAATCGTTGCGTGTTTTTTATAACGTTGACCTTAAAATTGACATTTGGACCGTTATAGAGTGTGAGAAACCTGATATGACCATAAAAGGCATGTATTAATGTTTTCACGAAATTTTGTTCCAGGAAATCGGTGCGATTTTTTTCATGTTTGTGCTTAAAATCGACCTTTGGTCCATTTTAGAGTGTGATAAACATAATATGACCATCAAAGGCATGCGTCAATGTTTTCACGATATTTCGATCCCGGAAATCTCTGCGAGTTTTTTCAACGTTGACTTATAATTGACCTTTGGACCATTTAAGAGTGTGATAAACATGGTATGACCATAAAAGGTATGTGTCAAAGTTTTCACGAAATTTCGATCCCGGAAATCGTTTGGAGGTTTTTCAAATTTGTTTTTAAAATAAAAATTTGGAACAATTTAGAATGTGATAAATATGATATGACCATAAAATGCATGCGTCAAAGTTTTCATGAAATTTCGATCCCGGAAAACGGTGCTAGTTTTTTCAAGTTTGTGCCTTAAATCGACCTTTGGACTATTTTAGAGTGTGATAAACATGATATGACCATAAAAGGCATACGTCAAAGTTTTTACGAAATTTCGATCCCGGAAATCGCTGCGAGTTTGTTCAACATTGACCTTAAAATTGACCATTGGACCATTTTGGAGTGTGATAAACATGATATGACCATAATAGGCATGGGTCAAAGTTTTCACAAAATTTCGATCCCGGAAATCAGTGCGAGTTTTTTCATATTTGTGGTGAAAATCGACCTTTTGACCATTTTAGAGTGTGATAAACATGATATGACCATAAATGGCATGCGTCAATGATTTTACGAAATTATTATCCCGGAAATTGGCGCTAGATTTTTCATGTATGTGCTTAAAATTGACATTTGGACCATTTTAGAGTGTGATAAACATAATATGACCATAATAGCCATACGTAAAAGTTTTCACGAAATTTTGATCCCGGAAATTGTTGCTAGTTTATTTAACGTTGAAGATATAATTGACCTTTTAACCATTTTAGAGTGTGATAAACATGATATGACAATAAAAGGCATGCGTCAAAGTTTTAAAGAAATTTCTATCCCGGAAATCGTTGTGAGTTATTTCAATATTGACCATAAAAGGCATGCATCAAAGTTTACACGAAATTTCGAACTCTGAAATCGGTGCGAGTTTTTTAAACGTTGGCCTTAAAATTGACCATTAGACTATTTTAGAGTGTGAGAAACATGATATGATAATAAAAGGCATGCGTCAAAGTTTTAACGAAATTTCCATCCAGGAAATCGTTTTAGTTATTTTAACGTTGACCATAAAATTGACCTTTGGACTATTTTAGAGTGTGATAAACATGATATGACCATAAATGACATGCGTCAAAGTTTTCACGAAATTTCGATCCTAGAAATCGCTGCGAGTTTTTTCAATGTTGACCTCAAAATTGACCTCTAGAAAATTTTAGAGTGTGATAAACATGATAAGACCACAAATGGCATGCCTAAATGTATTTACGAAATTTTGATCCTGGAAATCGGTGCGAATTTTTTCATGTTTGTTCTTAAATTCGACCTTTGGACCATTTTAGATTGTAATAAACATGATATGAACATAAAAGGCATGTGTCAAAGTTTTAACGAAATTTCGATCTAGGAAATCGGCGCGAGTTTTTTCATGTTTGTGCTTAAAATCGATCTTTGGACCATTTTAGATTATGATAAACATGATATGACCATAAAAGGCATGCGTAAAAGTTTTCCCGAAATTTCGATCCCGGAAATCAGTGCAAGTTTTTTCAAGTTTGTGCTTAAAATAAAAATTTAGACCATTTTAGAATGTGATAAACATGATATGACCATAAATGGCATGCTTTAAAGTTTTCATGAAATTTCGATCCCGGAAATCGCTGCGAGATTTTTCAACGTTGACCCTATAATAACCTTTGTAAAATTTTAGAGTGTGATAAACATGATATGACCATAAATGGCATGCGTCAATGTTTTTACAAATTTTGATCCCGGAAATCGGTGCGAGTTTTTTCATGTTTGTGCTAAAAATCGACCTTTATACCATTTTAGATTGTGGTAAACATGATATGACAATAAAAGGCATGTGTCAAAGTTTTAACGAAATTTCCCTCCCGGAAATCGTTGTGAGTTATGTCAACGTTGACCTTAAAATTGACCTTTGGACTATTTTAGAGTGTGATAAACATGATATGACCGTAAAACACATGCGACAAATTTTTCACGAAATTTCGATCTCGGAAATCGGTGCTACTTTTTTCAATGTTAACCTTAAAATTGACCATTAGACTATTTTATAGTGTGATAAACATGATATGACCATAAATGGTATGCGGCAATGTTTTTACGAAATTTTGATCCCGGAAATTTGCGCGTGTTTTTTCATGTATGTGCTTAAAATCTACTTTTGGACTATTTTAGATTACGATAAACATGATATGACCATAAAAGGCATGCGTCAAAGTTTTCATGAAATTTCGATCCAGGAAATCGTTACGAGTTTTTTCAAAGTTGACCTAAAAATTGACCCTTGTACCATTTTAGAGTGTTATAAACATGGTATGAACATAAAAGGCACGCGTAAAAGTTTTCACGAAATTTCAATCCTGGAAATCGTTGAGAGTTTTTTCATGTTTGTGCTTAAAATAAAAATTTGCATCATTTTAGAATGTGATAAACATGATATGACCATAAGAGGCATGCGTCAAAGTTTTCACAAAATTTCGATTCCGGAAATCGGTGCGTGGTTTTTCAAGTTTGTTCTAAAAATAAAAATTTGAACCATTTTAGAATGTGATAAACATGATATTACCATAAATGGCATGCCTCAAAGTTTTCACGAAATTTCGATCCCAGAAATCGCTGCGAGTTTTTTCAATGTTGACCACACAATTGACCTCTAGACAATTTTAGAGTGATAAACATGATATGACCACAAATGGCATGCCTAAATGTTTTTACAAAATTTTAATCCTGGAAATCTGTGCGAATTTTTTCATGTTTGTGCTTGAATTCGACCTTTGGACCATTTTAGATTGTGATAAACACGATTTGAAAATAAAAGGCATTCGTCAAAGTTTTAACGAAATTTCGATGTAGGAAATCGGTGCGAGTTTTTTCGTGTTTGTGCTTAAAATCGATCTTTGGACTATATTAGTTTATGATAAACATGATATGACTATAAAGGGCATGCATCAAAGTTTTCGCGAAATTTCGATCCCGGAAATCGTTGCGTGTTTTTTCGACGTTGAACTTAAAATTGACCTTTGGACCATTTTAGAGGGTGATGAACATTATATGACCATAAAAGACATGAGTCAAAGTTTTCCCGAAATTTCGATCCAGGAAATCGGTGTGAGTTTTTTGAAGTTTTTGCTTAAAAAAAATTTGGACCATTTTAGAATGTGATAAACATGATATGACCATAAAAGCCATGCGTCAATGTTTTTATGAAATTTCGATTCCGGAAATCGCTGCGAGTTTTTTCAACGTTGACCCTATAATTAACCTTTTTGAAATTTTAGAGTGTGATAAACATGATATGAACATAAATGGCATGCGTCAATGTTTTTACAAATTTTGATCCCGGAAATCGGTGCGAGTTTTTTCATGTTTGTGCTTAAAATCGACCTTTGGACCATTTTAGAGTGTGATGAAAATGATATGACAATAAAAGGCATGCGTCAAAGTTTTAACGAAATTTCCATCCAGGAAATCGTTGTGAGTTATTTCAACGATGACCTTAAAATTGACCTTTGGACTATTTTAGAGTGTGATAAACATGATATGACCGTAAAAGGCATGCGTCAAAGTTTTCACGAAATTTCGATCTCGGAAATCGGTGCGAGTTTTTTCAACTTTTACCTTAAAATTGACCATTAGACTAATTTAGAGTGTGATAAACATGATATGACTATAAATGGCAAGCGTCAATGTTTTCACGAATTTTTGATTCCGGAAATTGGCGCACGTTTTTTCATGTATGTGCCTAAAATCGACCTTTGGACCATTTTAGAGTGTGATAAACCTGACATGACCATAAAAGGCATGCGTCAAAGTTTTCATGAAATTTCGATCCCGGAAATCACTGCGAGTTTTTTCAACTTTGAAATAAAAAGACATCTATGCATTGAAAAAAGACACCTATGCATTGAATTTGAATCCAATTTTCTAGAAAAAAGTCCAATTTACACGCTAATCGCTCACTTTTTCTTTTTAATATGTATAAAATTTTGTTTGATGAGATGC
>CATIWQ010781004.1:0-19855 GCA_949673415.1 Euphorbia schlechtendalii
TTGTTATTGTTAAATTTTTATGCATTATCTGTTTTATTCAAAATTTGATATTATTTTTAAATGTTTGATTAATTTATAACAACTTATTCTTTTCAGCACTGAGCATTGGTTACAATTATCAATAACTTCTAAAAAACAACAAAATAAAAAAAATTAACTTTAGTTGCATTTATTTTAATAATTGATAGTTGATAGTGATTTTTTCTTATATCAAAGTAAAAAAAGAACAAACATAGTCAATTAGTATCGAGTTTAAGCTAACTAAAATAAATAAAAACTTAAATACTGTCAACTTAATACACAGTAACATGAGAGAAAATATATAAAAATGCATAAATTTATGCACGGTTGAGTTTTCATTATTTGAAAAACAAATAATTCAATATATTAAAATTCAAACTCAAAACTTTCAAAAAAAAAATATTTGCTCGAATCAAACGGAATATATGGACGTTAGTTCTCAAAAGAAACGTAGGGGAGATTATATAGGAGTAATACATATTTAATATACTTTGGATGGGTTTGAATTTTGAAGTGTCGGATGGGGTAATTAATTAATTAATCAATGACATTAATTGAGAATAAGAGAATCTCTGCCTGGCTGCCCACAATTGGTTATGTTGTTTATTAAAAGGAATATGGGTTATTTTATAGAGTTGTAAATTTATAATCCTGATTATAACGGCTACTTTACTACTACACGCATCATGTGTGGAGCAATGAATTTTAAAAATCCTCGCCTAGGTCCGCTTAGGTGCTATTTTGAGAATCGTTACCTGGTTACGCCTAGCTTTTAAACCCTATTGACTAGCGTCTAAATCCGCTTAGGTCCCGATTAATCCCCGTCTAGATCCTGATTCACTTTCGATCGCCTGACTAGCAGCGCTTAGCGCTTTTTAAAACATTGATAAAAGGTAATGGGTTGGGAGACAAAACACTTGGCTATACATAGCATTTGACGACTAATCAATCTTGTTTTCTTGTTTGGGTTATCTACTGAATTCGCTTTTCTTAGTTTTCGGTCTACCAGGATTTATATTTCCAATCTGAGCAGTTGCTTTTTTGTTTTTGGATGTCCAAATAGTTATTTTATCAATTAAACCCACTTCAAAATATTTTATTAACAACTGGAGTAATAAAAACTATTATTAAAAGTATTGTATGTACTACAAAATAAATATTCTTCCGGGAAAATTTCATTAATCGTAATGTAGCACATCAGATAAAAACAAGGGAAGGCGTTCCATTCGCTTTTATGAAATAAATAGTTAATATATTGATACATTAAAAAATAAATTTTATTCATAATAAAATTTTAATTTTTCTCCACAAGATACTCATTCTATTTGGATATAACTGTATCTTTTCAAAAAGATAATGTCAAATCAGGATAAGTACACAATATTTATTTAATCACGACTCGTATTTTTATTTTATTTATGATTCATTGACGCCTGTATAAAGGTTATAAATATAAAATGTACTATATCTCATTCTAATATTTAATATTTTTACTTTTTATCACCTCGTTTCTTAAATTTACTGACTTAAGCATCGGAGATGATACGCCGGTCACACGGCTAGCCTCTCTAACCTTATTGTGTCTTGCAGGTACACAATTCAATCAAAACAACACTCAATTTGATTACGAAGATTAGCATGTGGATACACTTTCATTCATCAATCTTTCACTAATAAAGAGTTATAAATAAATTGTTGGGATGTTTCATGAATAATTTTATAAGTTGAAGTGTTTGATAAAACTAACTTGTAAGTTATGAAAACAGTTATGCAATATTCCAAAACAGTGATTAAATATATAATACATATAATTAATAAAATTATAATATTTACTAATATTAATTTTTTCAACAGTTATATGTATTATATGTTAGTATTTTAGTGTAATTGGATTGACTAATTAATCAATATAATCGTTATATATCATCGAACAAGTCCGGAGAGTGCGCAGTACATGATTGTTCAAGTTCTATCACGATCCGGGGATCCTGTGGCAGTGCCCCTGGCTGGGGTCAAGCTACCAGGTTAGCTCAAACAAAAAAATTTTGTTATTATCCTCAAAAAGTCATGTTTTTTGAATAAAAACCTGCATTTTTCCTAGAAAAGTCATATATTTTTGGAACCTATATAATTTTGAAAATTCATTTAATCTAGACGTGGCTCTTGGACAAATATAAATAACTGAAATTGGTCATACATCATGTTGGTCCGAAAAATTACAGTATTTTGCATTCAAAGTTAGTGTTTAAACATTCTGGTTTAATTCGATTGAAAATTTGATAAAACCACTAAAAGTTTCAATCTGATAGTGTTTATTCACGACTTAAGATTCATCCAAGTAATTCAATATACCAGCATTATATATTTAATATGTGTGTTATGGAATATTACATAACCGTTTCCATAACTTATAAGCTAGTTTTATCAAACACTTTTAACTTATAATAAAATGTTTATAATTCAGTTTTAAAAAAATATCTACAGTTTATTTGTAACTCTTTATAAGTTAAAAATAAAGTAAAAACAACACTTCCAATGGGAAACATCTTTTTAAGTTTTTAACTTTAATATGTACAAAATTAATTAGTTATGTCAATAAAGTATCGATCTTTCTCATTGATCGATGAAACTATAAAAATAACAATTATTTTGAAAAAAAAAATTACGACCTTACTAAATTAATTATAAATATAACTTATAAATTCTTTACCTTCAAAAGAATTTTACTTTCAATGTGAAATTGAATATTTAAATTTAAATACTTTTATTAGTATTAAATTTCTAAAAGTTCAATAAAAATTAACAAGACCAAAATTTTTTGTAGAAATAAGTTACATGCTTTAGAGTAACGGTGGTAGAGCCAAAAATAATTCAAATGAATTTTACTTTCAATGTGAAATTGAAATTTGAATTTATAATTTTAACATAAATACTTTTATTAGTATTAAATTTTTAAAACTTTAATAAAAATTAACAAGATCAAAATTTTTTGCAAAAACAAGTCACATGCTTGATTCAGAGTAAAGGTGGTAGAGCCAAAAATAATTATACCTGACAATCTGGTAATAGAAAAATAGGTGGACCGTGGTAGTGCCTATGAAATTAATTAGTTATGTCAATACAGTATCGATCTTCCTCATTCATCGTTGAAACTGTAAAAATGATAATTATTTTGAAAAGAAAGGATTATGACCTTACTAAATTAATTATAAATATAACTTATAAATTTTTTACCTTCAAATGAATTTTACTTTCAATGTGAAATTGAATATTTAAATTAAAATACTTTTATTAATATTAAATTTCTAAAAGTTCAATAAAAATTAAGAAGACCAAAATTTTTTGTAGAAATAAGTTATATGCTTTAGAGTAATGGTGGTAGAGCCAAAAATAATTCAAATGAATTTTACTTTCATTGTGAAATTGAAATTTGAATTTATAATTTTAACGTAAATACTTTTATTAGTATTAAATTTTTAAAACTTTAAAAAAAATTAACAAGACCAAAATTTTTTTCAGAAATAAGTTACATGCTTTATTTAGAGTAACGGTGGTAGAGCCAAAATGAATTGTACCTGACAAAGCAGGTGGACCGTGGTAGTTCGTATGAAATACAAAATTGATAATTGCAAGCTGTGGGGTTCGAACCCACGCGCACTTATGTGCAGAAGATCTTAAGTCTTCCCCCTTAACCACTCGGGCAAACTTGCTTTACATTTCTAGTAATCTATATATTTATTTATATTTTTTACTTGTGGAAATAATTTCGCTTCGATTTTTATTATTTGCTAGTAGCCCCAAACCAATTAATATTTATTCTCTTTATAAAACTTAATTATGTATTACATACTTGTAGCAAATTGAAAAATATCAAATATTCTATTATACTGCACAAGATAAGAACCATAATTAAAAAAAAAACGTTTAATCTTTTGTAATAATTTCCATCTGGTGGGTTATTGAGCATTCCATTTCCAATTTTATTGAGATACGCTTGACAATACATGGATGTTGTTGAGGCCGTTTTTCTACTGTTGGCATTAGTCTCTCCATACCAAAAACTAGAATCAATCCATCCAAACTTTGACTTTGAATAAATATTATCAAGATTGATCTTATTTATAATTGTTGATCCCGATAGTTTAATACACTTGGATAAAGCGGTGAATATCCTAAATTTTATTTCTAGACCACTTTTAGTTCGTTGAAATTATTTCACCAAGTGTGTTGAGTTAAGTTTATATGCTGGAATGCGAGCCGTGTTAAGCATATATGAAATGATGTGTTCTAAATATAAATAAAATACTTTGCTGAGTAATACAAAGAAATAAGAGTTTAAGAGAATCAACCAGAGCAAATTATCCCGGTTTGGCCTTCCGCCTACGTTCATTTCCCGGATTCCTTATTTGAGTTTTCATCCATTATTTGATCACTTCTTTAAGTAAGCGAGGAAGCTTTCGTAGTAAATTTACAACGAGTACATTCCAAACTATCTAACTCTTAAATAGTTTGAGTACCTTTCTCAAAATGTTATTACTCAGAGTATATAAAATAGATGGAGAAATAACTTATAAAATGTTGTTCTCCTTACAGATTAGAAGAATTACAAATTGTTTGATCGAACTGACTTTGCAAAGAATGGAATGTGATTTGCAGTAATTCTTCTGAGTATGCTTGAGCAGAGATTTAACACTTACGAAATTTCAGGTGGATTCACCAAGTCTCTATTTTATAGATGAATGTTGAAGTAGATGTTGTACTTGTCCTTCAACTCGTTTATTCTTCAATATATATTCTCGTTAGGTCTGCAAGAATATTTAAGTTTTTGAATCCGTTGTGAGAGAGATTTCTAACCATTGATGTGCAAAATCAACATGTTGAATGAATGTCTCACTAAGTCTTGATCTTCAATCTAGTTTAGTCTTGCGAGATAAGTAGTACATTGCTACGTGGCATTCTCTAATGTGCTTGAAATACTAGTAGTAGCAAAACGGCGCGGCTCTTTTTGAAATGCGACAAGAAAGTCAGTTATTCTTAGAGTTTAGAATGTATTTTGAAAGGTCCATTTCGAAGGAATTCAATTCAATTTGAATTCACTTTATCAAATTCACTCATTTGGAACAAAAAAAGTGTTGATAGAATTCATATCATGCAATATTTGAATTCTTGTAAATTCAAGAATTATAAGTCTTGCAAAAAGTTGCAAGATTTCAAAGGAATTCATTAAAGTTACATCTTTGATTTTACCATTTTACCATCTCGTATGTTTTACTTGAAGGAGTCAAATCCTTGTATAAATTATTTTGAAAAAATCTTAAATATATTAGTTAACAATCAATTGAATTCTTTAATATCAAATGACGTTTCCAAACAAAGGAATTTGTTCGAGAAATTAATTCAATTGAATTCTTTCATGTGAATTCAATTCTTTTCATTTTTTTACGGAATTTTTTTCCAAACCCACCAATAGTGTTGACAAACCAACATTCCTTACTGACACCTTTTCTCTTGGACCACATTTTTATTCCTTAATGATTTTACCGCTTGATTATCTTGGTAACCTGAAACGCATCAAATAGTAATATTTTGTTGTAGTAATAAAAGGTTAAAAGCATGTGGATTGGAACAAAATAATTCAATATAAATATAGAAAATAACAAGCTAAGTCAGTGTTAGCTAAAAATGTCAAGTTACTTGGGTCAGCAAAATTAAATAAACTAATCTTAATTAAACTTAATTAACTCTACCTAAAGACTAACTGTTGCTTTAGAGTTACTGGTTGTTGTCCTGCTAATTTGTATCGTCAAAAAATTTAACTCTAAATTGCTGAACAATTTTTAAGTTGGTTTCACCAACAATAAAAATATGGATTGAAAGATATTTTTGATGATAATCGATAACAAAGAAATTCCATGGAAAATTCGCTTATAACTTTGACGGGGTGTTTGTACAATGCTAACCAAGTCTTGATTTTAAGATAGGATGTCAAAGTTCTTTTATTGTTTGTAATTTTGATTAATCAATAAGAAAATATAGCAGTTTTTGTTTATTTTAGTTGAACATGAACCAGAATCAAACATTGAATTCAAACTAATTAACTAAAATTTAATCTTTCTTTCTTGATAGGATTGGAAGTAAAATCATATAAATTAAATAAATTAATTTGTTTCACCAGAATATAGTGGTAAGAACTTTTACTTGTTCATGTAATATTATAAATATGATAAATATTCGAACGACTAAAATTTTTGGTAAATCTTGTTATTAATGTTTGTTATTAATTTGCTAACGGTTGTTTTTTGTCCTCGCTATGTGAAAATGTTAGGGCAAGCATGTCTTGTGACCGAGTAACTCATGGGTTATAAGTCTTATATATACTTAACAATTGGGCCACTTTCATTGTTGTGTAACTTGAAGTATGGTTGTGAGTAGACCTGTTCATCGGGTGGGTCGGGCCGGGTTTGACGAATTTTTTACTAAAAATGTTAATCCAAGTTCATAATTCAGATTTTCGGATTCAGGCCGGGTTTACAAGGTCATTCCCAAGCCTGACCTAAACTCATGGATATTTTCTTTTGTTATAATTTTTTTCATTATAATGAATAAAAAAATATAAAAATAATTTAAAATATGTTTAAATTTTTAATATGTTTAAATAATTGCATTATTTATTTAAAATCTTTAATAATATTTATTGTAATTAAATATGCAAATTTAATAGCATAAAATAAAAAATTTTAAAATGATTATAAATTTAATGTATAAATATATATTAAATAAATAAAATTATTCGTCGGGCTGAGCTCGGGCCGGGCTAAGGTCGAACCGAGCTTGGGTATTTATATGAAAATCAAGTCTGGTCCATAAATCTTCGAACTTTAAAAGGCTCGGGCCGAACTTTTTTAAAAAACGAATGTTCAAACTCAGCTGTTGAAGCGGGCTCATGCCGGGCCGAGCGGGTAGCCCAGCCAGCGAACGGGTCTACTTGTAAGTTAAAGATTATTGGCTAAGATGGTTATGAACTCGCAAACTTTAAAACTTATATTATTATTTATTTAATAAATTTAAAATTTATGAAATAGTCGCAATTTTGACTCGAGTATGTTTAAGATAAAAAGAATCCCGAAAAATACTAGTCATTTAGTTTATCACTAAGACTCGGTAAACTATTAAAATTGGTTCGCTCAACTTGCGCGCTACACTAATAAGAGGCAATAATGAACCAACTAAAAAGTAAAAGTTAAAAGGGAGCATTTGAGGAGGATCCCTTATTTTCCGAAAATACATGTCTTATTAATTAAAAAAATGAAAAATGAGATAAATGAAAAGATCAACGTTTAATTACACATGATTTTGATTTGATGATACACAGTAGAGGAGAATTTAAAAAAAAATATTTTGTGATTTCAATAATCAGGAATTTCTTTTTATAAATGGGTGTGTGGTTTCAAAATGCTAGTAAATAAAAGATTTTTAATATTATTTTATGTCACAGTAAAGGGTAATATATTCTATTTTTAACTGAAATTTTGTGAATTGGTTAATAAAATGCAATACACTTCAATGATGAAAATTTGAAGTTTTTTTTGTCCAAATATTTTTAAAACTTAAAAACGATGATAGCCTCTTAAAATTCATAACAAAATGAAAATCTCTGAATTTGTCTAAAGGTTGATGTATAATTTTTATATAATATAATTAAATTAATTGAAGTTGATTATATTCAAATACCCTTTGTAGCATAACTATTTTTTACGGAAAAATACTTGTTATTCTCTTTTTGTTATCTTTTTGAAACTTCAAACCATTTTGCAAATAAAACTCTCAAACTCCATTGTATAAATAAATGAAACCATGTGATATTTGCCTAATAATAGGGTAACTATTACAAAGCAAAGGCAATGTTAGGCTTGTGATTAAGAAATAAATCACCAATAGGTGCAATATTAACCACGGAGAAATCACATTCTAAGAAGGTGTTTTCTTATTGCACTGAAAACACCTTCCAAGAGGGTGTTTTCTGACACAAACAAAATACATGTCACATTAGAAAATTACACTTTTTTTTGCACTACTGCAATTGAGGTAATAGACATATTGCCCCAACTTCAACTTACGGGCTCTAATAATCTGTATTCTGTAAATGTAAATTAATATGCCTCAACTGCAACAACGTGGGAATCTCCCGTGTTTGGTAGCCATGCATGGTAAACACAACCGGCCAATACCACAATTTCTTTGAAAAACCCTAACCATTTTGAAACACCAATGAAAAATATCAATTACTCAATTATACGTCCTCTTTAACCTCAATTTCTCTCATATGCGTCAAATTTTTCTCACTTGTACTCTTCATCATATTTTCTTCATTCACTATTTACCACAAACCCATTCATAAAAGAAATTAAAATTCAAGGTAATGAATTAATTATGTTTACTTTTGTTATAGCTTGATTAATTTTTGTATGAATAGCTACTTAGACTTATGGTTATTCTGATTGCATTTTTTACATGATTTTCGACACTTCCAAATTAAAACTAAAGAATGTAAAGTTTTATGGTACAAGATAAGTATTTTGTGTCATATGTTTATATACTTTTCTCTGGTATGATTTTAGTTCAAGTTTAGAAAAAACGATAAATTAATTGTAGTTTTTGTAAAAAAATAATCTAGTGTGATTCTAGTACTCTCTTACATGTGCTGTTGTTAATTTACTTTATTGATCATTTTGATTAAATTTTAGTTAGGAAAAATGAGTTGGAGTGTTTTAGAAAAAATTTACTATGATTATATATTTTAATTTGTCCTTAAGAAAATATTGACTCTAATATAGTTGCATGATTCTAAGTTGTGAATATGCATATATTTTCCGATAAATAGTATGACCGATTTGATTTGGTAAATAAGTTTGTGTTCTTCAATTTTTGAGCTCGACAATGATACGAATTCGATCCGTTTCCATTCGATTTCAGTCATATACAAAGTTACCTTCATAAAAAAGTTTAAAATTTGAACTTCAAACTTTAAGAGTGAATAGAAAACTGAGAAAGAGAGAAAATTAAAATGAGTGTGAAAAGAAGAAAAAGATAGTAAGAATTTTAATTAGCTTGAGAAATTTAAAATGGGTGAGGGGTTGGTTGGGTAATAATAGTGTTAGTTGTAATGAAATTTTGAGGGGTTATAAAAAGTTACGAAGGATTGTTTCCGTGTGAAAATTTCCCAAACAAGTTGTTGCAGTCGAGGCCTAATTTTGCATAAAATGGGTTCCTGGAATCCATTATTTGAAAGCTGCAGTTGAGGCAACTTTTGTCATTTCAACCGTATAAATGCCATTGTTTTTAATTTTTTTAAGTTCATCCTTTATTTTTCTGGGAAGGTGTTGCCTTCGTGGTAAAAAATATACCAGCTACTTAAATATTTTTTAATATAAATTTCAAAAACATGTCCCATGATTTCATTTATATTCGCAAATATATTTTTTGAATTTTTTTCAAAAACGTACCATGTTGTTTGTTACCATTAACAAAAGTGATTTTCAATTTTTAGTTACGTTATAAAAGGTATAATATTATCAATTTTGAATTGAATTTAAGCTTAGTTGATAAAAAAATGATATATTTTATTAATAAAATTTTAAATTTTTTGAAGCACAAATATTTTTTATATTTAAAATGTGATGAAAATTTTACAAAAATCTCAATTAATAAAAAATTTCAGAAATTATTTAAAATTTAATATATAATTCTTAAATAATATAATTTAAATATAGCAATGTTAAATTGCTCATCTAATTCATTATTTTGAATAAAAAAAATATTTTTTTCCCTATCTACTAATAATTACAAACCACTCGCCTATTTTGCAATTATTCATTTTTCAAGCATACATATTTGCTATTCCACGTCACCGCTACAAGTCCTACGAGGTCTATAAATAGCACCTTCCCCCCTCAGTTATCATTTCCTGAATGCTGAGATTCATCTTCTCGCCGATTTTAGGGTTTCACCTGAAGGCGTCTCAAAATTTAAACGTATGATACAAAATTAAAAATAACGAATCGGGAAAGATCTAAGTAATTTCTTCAGTAGCACCGGGTTCCAATTTGATAACTTACCGGAATTAGTAAGAGCAGCGCTAGATTTTGTTATCATGGAGGACAACCAAGAGTATGATCACAACAGAAACGTAGAATATGATGGGGAGGAAGATATTACTCAAGAGGACGCCTGGGCGGCGATTTCTGCTTATTTTGAAGAGAAGGGGCTTGTCCGTCAACAGTTAGATTCGTTTGATGAGTTTATTCAAAACACGATGCAGGAAATTGTGGAGGAGTCGGCTGATATTGAGATTCGTCCGGAGAGCCAGCACAATCCTGGCCACCAGTCCGATTTCGTTGAGGTACTGCTCAATTTTGGTTAAGTGGAGTGGTTTCCACTTCCAGACACTGATTTTTGTGTTCCATTGGATGGTTAGATTGATTGTTAGGATTTTTAAACTACTCTGCAAGATAGTAAGTTGTAAGTTTTTGTAGGAGGTTGTGGAGGCCTCGTTTCTCGGGTGGCAAATCTAATTTGAATTTTTTGTACAATAAGCTTGGTAGAGAATATATTGTATGTTAGGGTTTTTACTTTTAAGCATCCCTTCAAGATAATACGTTACAGTTTCAATTTTGTAGACGCTTGTGAAAGGCTTTGTCACCTCGTAGCAAAATTCAGCTGAAAATTATGGACAAAAAACTTAGAAAAGAACATGGTAGGTTGTCTCAGAATACTATGAGATAAAACGAATTGGTTTTATACAAATTACTCTTAGCTCATACTTTTTTTGATAATACCCAGCCCGTTCTATTTTCGCTGGAGTGAACTCCTGAAATTCCTCAATTGCGAGACTCACTATAGAAAACCTCTATTTAGTAGATGCTCATAGTATTGACAATGATTTCATCTCTCTATAACTTTCTTAGGGATTTTTCGTTGTATGACGCATTGTAGTCAAAAGTGAGTGCTTTTGCGCTCACGAAGCGAAGCGCACCCACTGCACTTCAGTTGAACACAAAGCGCAGGGGTGCAAAAAGCACAAAAAAGTGCACGCTTTGAAAAAGAAAAGCGCACATGGTTAGATTTTAATGATTTTTGGATTTTGATGACTTGTTTATTTTACTATTATGACATGTAATATTTTTAACATTTATTAGTTTTGAGCGGCTATATGCTTATATTTATAAATTTCCTAAATATATAATGAATTTATAATAGTGCGCTTATTCCTAAGCGGTCGCTTTTTTTGCGCTTCGTGTAAAGGCGAGAAGCGAGACCCTAGTGCTTTGCGCTCTCGACTACTATAGTATGACGGAAAATTGAAATTTTTGACGTATTATCTTCAGCCTAATCTTTTTTCACTAGAAGTGTACTCTTGAAATTATTCAACCTTGGCTCACTGAAAAATAAATTGCATTTAGCAGAAGACCCTCGTAGTATTGACAACTATTTCTTCCTCTTTAGACATATTACAAAATTTTTGTACAGCTTGCTTTGGGAGCTTTCATTAGAAGAGGCATAATAAAACTTAGTTACATATGGCCATTGTGTAGCTCTGTGACCCTCTTACGTATGTGAAGTTCTGTACCACCATTTCAACACAGCATATTGTTGCAATACTTTGATGCGTTGTGTTTGATAATTTTTTCTTTCTGCAGACTACCTTTAAGATCAGTTTTAACCAGATATACTTGAGTAAGCCTACGATGACAGAGTCTGATGGAGAAACTGCAACTTTATTTCCTAAAGCTGCAAGGTTAAGGAACCTAACATACTCGGCTCCCTTGTATGTTGATGTTTCAAAGAAGGTCATCAAGAAAGGCCATGATGGGGAAGAAATAACCGAGGAACAGAGTTTCAACAAAGTTTTTATTGGGAAGGTCTGAACTCTGAATTTTTCATTGATAAATTTCCTTTTAAGTTTATAATGAGAAACCTAAAGATCTCACCACCTTTTCATTTGAATCAGGTCCCTATAATGCTTCGGTCTAGCTATTGCACATTGTACCAGAATTCAGAGAAAGATCTTACAGAGCTTGGCGAGTGTCCATTGGATCAGGGTGGATATTTTATCATAAATGGAAGTGAAAAGGTCCTGATTGCTCAGGAGAAGATGAGCACCAATCATGTTTATGTCTTCAAGAAAAGGCAGCCAAACAAGTATGCCTATGTGGCAGAAGTTCGATCCATGGCAGAGTCCCAGAATCGACCACCTAGTACTATGTTTGTGCGGATGCTTTCCCGGACTAGTGCCAAGGCGGTACGATAGCGTGGCTTGTTTTTGTACTGTTTCAGGGTTGATTCAGTTTCTTAGCTTTTGGTTCAATTTCTAATATTTTGCTTGTCCAATTCATCATCAGGGCTCAGGGCAGTATATCCGGGCTACACTTCCGTACATTCGTACTGAAATTCCAATAATCATCGTGTTTCGAGCTCTGGGGTTTGTTGCTGACAAGGATATACTGGAGCACATATGCTATGATTTCTCTGATACTCAAATGATGGAGTTGCTTCGACCTTCTTTGGAAGAAGCATTTGTGATACAAAATCAACAGGTAGTCTTTTTGATTAGTTATATGTGATACATAATTTTTCCATTCTAAAGATTTTTGCCGTCGAAGTAGGGATATTAATACACACATGCTTTTTTTAACTTTCAAATTCAATGCCCCATTTTAGTTTTCAGTAATTAAAGTAATAGTATAAAACAAAGGTGGATTTGGAATGCTGTATTTAGGTGTTATATGCCTTGAAACATAAGGCATTTAATCAAGTCTTTACATGCTAAATTGTTAATATTAGTAAATGTAAATCCCATAAATGTTTTACTACGTTCGAGAATGTTAATAAAGTCTATTAGTTATTCTATTATATTTAATTGATTTTAGTGTTAGCACTTCGGTTGAAATGCACTTTTAATATACCACTAAATTGGAAGTCAAATAATCAATAGCCATTAATTAGCCAATAGCTATACCAAAGTTTGCTCCTACAATGTTCAATCCGTAGCCACACCCTGATATCTTTTTATTCATATTTGCTGTTGGGCTATGATTTATGATTAGGAAGAAGACAAAAGACCATATATCTTATTTCTTAAAAGACCGAGTTGGAAGCCTAGCCTTCCCCGCAAACTCTTGTGCATTTTTTCCAAACACTACTAAAATCAGATATTTTTTCTGATATTGCACCATTTGTTTGGGTGGTGGAAAGGGCTACTGATTTTGTAATCATGTGTGTTATGATCAGGGTTTTCTGTTCTTTTGTGAGCCAACTTGTGTGATCTGCTTATGTATCATTCAGTTTCCTTCTAAGTTTGCACGTTAAAACACTCTGAGTCTGTAGTGTAATTCAGATTTTGCAGTTGCAAATCTTGTTTTGCTTTACATGTTCATAGAGTTAGTTAATAATAATAATATTTGGCACGATGCCTGCTTATCTTTGGTTGTCTTGCTATCGCTGAGCTTTTGTCCTTTGATTATTCGGCCATTTTTTCTTGCAGGTTGCACTGGATTATATTGGTAAGCGTGGAGCAACTGTGGGTGTAACCAAAGAGAAAAGGATAAAGTATTATGCTAACTTGGCAAATTTGTTCTAGCAATAGGTTTTCTTTTTAGCTACCTATATTTGCTTACGAAGAATACTGGGGGATTGTAGGTATGCTAAAGAGATCCTTCAAAAGGAAATGCTTCCTCATGTTGGAGTTGGAGAATATTGTGAGACAAAAAAAGCATACTATTTTGGGTAAGTTGTTTCAGTAAGACAGATTTGCAAGTAATGATGCTTAAGATTATAATAACTGTTTTTTCCCAGGTATATCATTCATCGGCTTCTGCTTTGTGCACTTGGCCGAAGGGCAGAAGATGACAGAGATCATTATGGGAACAAAAGGCTTGATCTTGCTGGTCCATTACTTGGTGGACTCTTTAGAATGGTTTGCACTTACCATGAAGACTCATTATTTCTTATTCCAGTGCTTGGTTTCTCTGAACATTGATTAATTGTTTGTGCAGTTGTTTAGAAAGCTGACCAGGGATGTTAGATCGTACGTTCAGAAGGTTTTGTATCATTGTGCTTGCTTCTTTTTAGTTCATATCTGTTGCTTTCTCTTCATAGAGTTGTTTAAGTAATTATCATGGGTGTTGCAGTGTGTAGATAATGGAAAAGATGTTAATCTCCAATTTGCCATTAAAGCAAAAACCATCACCAGTGGCCTAAAATATTCTCTTGCCACTGGAAATTGGGGGCAAGCAAATGCTGCTGGTACACGAGCTGGAGTTTCTCAGGTTTTATCTATCAGCCATATACCTGTGCTCTCTTTACATTTAAAATGTCTTTGGACCAATCAAGCCCAATAGTAATTTCTCTTTTCCCCAAAAAATGCAGGTGTTGAATCGTTTGACCTATGCATCTACTTTGTCGCACTTGCGAAGATTAAATTCTCCTATTGGGCGTGAAGGTATGCCCCATATAATTTGGTTATATACGACGTTGAGCGTTGGGCTTAAATGTATTGTTTCAGTTGTGGTGCTATTTTCACGTACTTATTCCAGTTGTCTGCTTTACTCCATCGTTTAATCAATTATTTGTTTGTATACTGACCTTGATAGTGTCTTTTGTGACCACCAGGAAAATTGGCTAAGCCCAGGCAGTTGCATAATTCACAGTGGGGAATGATGTGTCCTGCTGAAACACCTGAAGGGCAAGTAAGTTTTTTATATTGTCCTTGTGTTTCATTTTTGTAAGGAAAAAGAAAGTGGTCGAATGTTTCTAATGAGCTGGTGTGTCTCTTAGGCTTGTGGTTTGGTGAAGAATCTTGCTTTGATGGTTTACATAACTGTTGGATCAGCTGAACTTCCTATCTTGGAATTTTTGGAAGAGTGGGGTACTGAGAATTTTGAGGTGCTTACATTTGTTTTAAGAATATTGATTATCTGTTTTATCTGTACTTGTCTTGATATTTCCCTAAATTTCAGGAAATATCTCCAGCAGTTATTCCTCAATCTACAAAAATTTTTCTTAATGGATGTTGGGTGGGTATCCATCGAAATCCTGATATGTTGGTGAAGACATTGAGACGGTTGAGGAGAAGGGTCAGTTTTCCTATCTATTGGTTTAGCAATTGAATATTTTGTTCATTTTTACCTCATTTTCAACTTATCTCAAGTAATCACTTATCTTGTTTTAAATTCTTTGGTTGTGGTGGGAAACCTGGCAATGCAACTCAACTGTCAGATCTTGCTAGTTCTATTTACTTTCTGTTGGGAGTAGTTTTTTTACATCATGAATTAATAACTGAAGCACTATCATGAATTTGCAAACTCGGTTTGATGTCTTGCATGTTGAGTTCATTTTTGGTACTTCTTCTGTCAAGTTTGTCGAACTTAATATCAGTTCCTTGGCATGTTGAACTTTTCACATCTGGATTTCATGGGCGCTCCTGTTCAATTGCTTCAACCCTTTTGTTCAAGATTTTTTAAAAAAAACATGGCATACACATACAATTGATTGCCATCAACTGCAATGCAGCTTTTATTAATTTTTATTTTGGTTGTTACTTCGCGAAGTGCTTTAGAAGAATATTGATGGGCTTCTCATATGCAGGTTGATATCAGTACTGAAGTGGGGGTTGTTAGGGATATTCGTTTGAAAGAGCTTCGAATTTACACTGATTATGGCCGTTGCAGTCGTCCTTTGTTCATTGTTGAGAACCAAAAGCTTCTCATAAAGAAAAAGGATATCCATGCCCTGCAGCAGAGGGTGTGAAATTAGATTTTAACAATTATTTTAAAAATCTTCCTTAGGCCAGTTTATTTATCATTCCTCCCTTCTCTTTTCGCAGGAAACCTCAGAAGAATCTGGCTGGCATGATCTTGTGGCAAAAGGATTCATTGAATATATTGACACCGAGGAAGAAGAGACCACTATGATATCTATGACTATTCATGTATGTGAACAAATTTCAATGTTGCTTCTGCTGATATAATGATTATAATCTATAAACTCCGTATGTTATTAAAAGGTTGTAACAAACAGATGAAATCATGGTTGTGAAATATTTGTTCCAGGATCTTGTACAAGCAAGACTCAATCGGGATGAAGCTTATTCTGATACATATACTCATTGTGAAATTCATCCATCATTAATTTTAGGAGTTTGTGCATCAATCATCCCTTTCCCGGATCACAACCAGGCAAGTTTGTCATGTTTTGGTAACTTTTTTAAGTTGCAAGTTCTGCTGTATTTGCTTAATTGTTTACCTTGTGTTGGTTTGATTAGTCCCCACGTAACACATACCAATCTGCTATGGGAAAGCAAGCCATGGGAATTTATGTCACAAACTATCAATTTCGAATGGTAATCTTTTGATATGTAGCTCTGTGTTTCTGTATGTACATGTGTGATATGATTTGTGCTTATATTTGTTATTGTTTTGCATGTGGCAGGATACACTGGCTTATGTGCTGTATTATCCTCAAAAGCCACTTGTCACTACCAGAGCTATGGAGCACCTTCACTTCAGGCAGCTTCCTGCTGGAATTGTAAGGAAACTATTTTTGTGAATGTTCTATCTGTTAACCTTGTCATCAACGTTCTCAATGTCTTCCCACCTCAGAATGCTATTGTTGCCATTGCTTGCTATTCTGGATACAACCAAGAAGATTCTGTCATTATGAACCAATCATCCATTGACCGTGGATTTTTCAGATCACTTTTCTTCCGTTCGTATAGGTAAGCAGAGTTTTGACTTTCTTTGGGGGCTCATTTTGGTGTCCAGTAACTGTTCCGCTCACCTACTTTAATTGCAGGGATGAGGAGAAAAAAATGGGAACTCTCGTGAAAGAGGATTTTGGTCGTCCAGATAGAAATAATACTATGGTAACGTCTCGTCTTTATTATTGCTTTTGGTTCTTACCAATGTGTAAAATCTTGCACATTATAAATGGAATTTGGTTTACAGGGCATGCGGCATGGTTCTTATGACAAGTTGGATGATGATGGTCTAGCTCCTCCAGTAAGTTAAAGCATAAATTGTCGTTGTTTCTGTAGTTTCTTTGCAAGCCTGATGGCTGATACTTAACAAGGTTCCATCTACTCTGAAAGCAACTGCCTTGGTATTATTTTTTAGGGTATGAGAGTTTCAGGCGAGGATGTGATCATCGGTAAGACAACTCCTATCACCCAGGAAGAATCTCAGGGGCAATCTGCACGCTACACCAGACGGGATCACAGCATAAGCTTACGACACAGTGAAACGGGGATGGTTGATCAAGTAAGTCCATTTTCATTAGGTTTTTTTCTTAGGTGGCTTAATAATTTAATGTTAGGAGTACCTTCTTCCTACAATGCTGAAGATATCTTGAGGCAACCTAAAACCTTCTTATTTACTTATATAGGTTCTTCTGACAACCAATTCTGATGGTTTGAGGTTTGTGAAAGTAAGGGTGAGATCAGTTCGCATACCCCAGATTGGAGACAAGTTCAGTAGTAGGCACGGTCAAAAGGGGACAGTGGGCATGACTTACACTCAAGAGGACATGCCTTGGACTGTGGAAGGCATTTCTCCTGACATTATTGTGAACCCACATGCTATTCCTTCTCGAATGACAATAGGGCAGCTCATTGAATGTATTATGGGAAAGGTTGCAGCTCACATGGGAAAGGAAGGAGATGCTACTCCATTTACTGATGTCACTGTAAGTTTTTCTTTAATAGTTACCGGAAAGGCTAGTGGTAAATGTCCACATGCCATTCATTAGCTTTAGTTTCCTTAAGATTCTGTCATTTATATCTTTGCTAGTAGAACTGAGCATTTGTTGAGATTGGTCACCTTTATTCACACTTGGTGAGTAAAGTAGTTTTCCTTTACTCTAGAATGCTTAGTGGATATGTTGTGTTTCAGTTTTGGTTGAATGTGGTGAACTGAACCACTAGGTGGTTGGTTGGAGTGACAAGTCTCATTTACTGTATGTTTGAATTGTTAGGTGGATAACATCAGCAAAGCACTTCACAGGTGTGGGTACCAGATGCGTGGGTTCGAGACCATGTACAATGGTCACACGGGGCGGCGCCTCACTGCAATGATATTCCTGGGCCCCACATATTACCAGAGGTTGAAACATATGGTTGATGACAAGATCCACTCGCGTGGAAGGGGGCCTGTGCAGATCCTCACGAGACAACCGGCTGAGGGGCGTTCACGAGATGGCGGCCTTCGATTTGGGGAGATGGAAAGAGACTGCATGATAGCCCATGGTGCTGCTCATTTTCTTAAAGAGAGGCTGTTTGACCAAAGCGATGCCTACAGGGTCCATGTTTGTGAGCGCTGTGGATTGATCGCCATTGCTAACCTAAAGAAGAATTCTTTTGAATGCAGGGGCTGCAAGAACAAGACTGATATTGTCCAGGTATGATATATTTAATATCTATCTTCCATCTTCATTGTATTCTTGCCTGTGTTAATGATTTGTGTGTGCAGGTGCACATTCCCTATGCCTGTAAGCTACTGTTCCAAGAGCTTATGGCGATGGCGATTGCGCCAAGGATGCTCACTAAGGAAGAGAAGCCGTCTAAAAATCAAAAGAAAAAAGGAGCTTAGTTTAAGAAAAAACAGTTGGGAACTGCAATGAAATAACTACCTTTGATGATTAGTGTACATATTATATTATTTTGTTGCTAGGGCTAATAGTTATTGTTATGGGTAATCTGGTTGGGGGGTTTCTACTGCCTATGCTATGCTCTGGATACATGCCATGCCAGAAGGCTTAAAATTATGCATTCCACTAAGGCTTAGAATTCTAAACCAGTGTTTTCTTAGCGATCGGGGATCAAGCTGTTGCAAAGTTGTATATTCATGAGATTTTCCTAGCCATTCTTGAGTGTGCCCCAGTCATTCTCTTGATCAAGAACAGTGTTTTTCTATATTTTCGAGCTTCAGCTCTTATCTGTTGCTTAGATGTTTGAACTCAATCGATAATGTGGTTATTTTGCAATTTTAATCTTCATTTAAGTGTTAGCTTGAAATATATTCCCTCAATATGCAAGGACTAACTTAATCAATTTTGAAATTGGCTGACTTAAGTCTAGACCTGTGCCTGTCCACGGACGTCTCTTATGAGATTAGTTTGGATAATTTAATTGGAGTTCAGGCGTAGCACAGGTTGTCGTAGTTTAATATAAGATGAGTTTGATATTAATATTGAAATTCGAATGAGTTTGATTTTAATATTGAAATTCGAGTTTGGTTGCTCTTCTAAATAATAATTAATGTCTCATATTACCTTTTTTTTAAAGAAATTTATGCTTTATTTTGATTTACGGTTAAATGGAAAGAATTATCTCAACTCATCTTGAATGCGACTCGAACTTCAGATTTTTAGAATCAACAACTTCCATCTTAATCATTAGATCAAGATCTTGATCACATCTTTTTAAATTATTTTGAGGTTAAATGCATCCTTAAAGTTGGTTCAGAAAATTGGATGTCATCCTCAACTTTCAAAATGATTAGGTAACCCCCTCAACTTGATGAAAAGGACAAGTTAACCCCTTAACTTAGCAAAAATGCATCGGTTCATCCCCTCAATGCCACGTAGACCCGTTCGTCGGGCGGGCCGGGCCGGGTTCGGGCCAGGCTTGGCGGGTTTTTTACAAAAAACGTTAACCCAAGCCCGTACTTTAGAACTTCGGGCTCGGGCCGGGCTAACAAGGTCATTCCCAAGCCCGGCCCAAGCCCATGAATATTTTATTTGTTATTAATTTTTTTATTAAATTAATAGAAAAAATATAAAAAAA
>CATIWQ010781150.1:0-15646 GCA_949673415.1 Euphorbia schlechtendalii
TCCTTCGGGAAGCTTCTTGTTTAGTTCACGGGCCAGCTCTCGACAGTCCACTGTATCATGGCCCTAACTTTTATGGAATTCGCAGTAGGTTCCTGGCTTCCCTTTGTACCTCATCTTAGGAGTGTACTTGATATCTTCCCCGTTCTTCTCAATCCACATCAGGACTTCTTTCTTCTTAGCATTGAAGGGGGCGAACCCTTCTACATCGCGTTGAGGGGCCTCCGCCTGAAATGTTCGCCTGTAATCTGGTTCTCGTTTCCCAAAATCTCGCTTCTTCGCCGGCTCCTCCCTCGCAGTGACCTTGATTTGCTTGGTATTTCTCTTGTGGGTTTTGCATCGCACCCACTTCCTCGCTTTTTGCATCAGCGTTGCCAAGGTAGTAGGTCTCTCGGTGGAGATATCTTTCGCAAGGTCAGCACTGCGGCAGTTCCTCGCAAGTGCTTTTGAGGCTATGTCAATGTTACGATCCCTAATTTCAAGGGCCACCTTTTGAAATCTCTCCATGAAGTCGGTGAGGGATTCATCAGTCTTCTACTGAACCATCTACAAGGTTTGGACCGTTCGGCTAGGTGGGATGGATGTGATAAAATATAGGGCGAAACTCCTCGCCATTATGTCAAAGCTTATTATATACCCGGGTTTGAGGCTCTCAAACTAGTGAGTTGCGAGCGTGATTAGTGTAGTAGGGAACAACTTGCACAATATGGCGTCTATAGCAATGGCCGCCTCCATGCATTGGTGAAAGTAGCGAACATGGGCTGTGGGGTCCTCCACCCCTGAGTACTCACTCAAGCGAGGCTACTTGAATCCTCTCAAGAACCTTTCAACGTGAATGCAGGCGCAGTAAGATGAGGTAGTCTCAGCGATGTCCGGTACTGCAACCTCCATTCCTCTTTCTGCTAGGAGCGCGTTGACTTTTTTAGCTATCGTAGCGTTAAGGTCCTCTTTGTTTAGCTGGGGCTGAGTGTGTGTTTTTCACCTTGATCAGGCTGAGCTCCCTTCGCTATCCAAAGAGGGTTCTGAGCGGGCTCTATGCGGAGCCTCCGTCCCTGCACTAAGATGATTCTTCCTCGGACTCCCATGCTTCTCATCTTGAGGACTCCATTTTTTTCTTTCCCTTAGCCATAGAGGCTCTTCTATCTTCCGGTATCTGATAAAGGCGATAGGTATAGAGCGAGCGACCTTATCCTGCCACCGACGGGGAGTCCTGCGAAGGATGTCGTGTTTCTGATCTTTCTAATTACCTTTCTTGACACAAGCTCCTGAGTAACTCCTACTCTTCCTTCCGTGAATGTAGGATTTCGTTCATCATGTTTTGCATAAGGGCCATGGCAGCATTTTGTTGCTCACTTTGCTTGACAAGCATGGCCACCACGTCTTTCTCAGCAACTTTCCTTTTCCTTCTTTCTTCAAATGTCTCTTGCCCCGTAGAAGCGAGCGCCTCTATCCGTTCCGGGGGAATTTACGTGACTGGATTCGAAGCCCCAGCTTTATCCCCGGGTTCCAGCGTGTCTAAGAACAGGACAGTTCCGGGAGTGAGAGGGGGTTTTGTTGGCTTATTTGGGGGAGTAGCCATGTTATTGGTTGTTGTCCACTCTCACCGCACCAATTTGGTATTCGTCGGGTGAAGTCCGCGGCCTTCAACGTCCTCGGATCCTACAAAACAAGTCTCCGGCTGGAAGTGTTTCCGGCGAAGACCATCCGATGCTAAAGTTAACGATTTGGGAGAGGTGATAAGTGTGTATTCCCAAAGTAGCAGTTACCTCAAAAGTGAGAGATTGCCTTGCTATTTATAGGAAGTGGTATAATGATGATGGGTGGGGCTCGCCTGTGAGCTGTGCGCAAGTGGCAAGCTACTTGGGGTCTTTTCCGCCATTGGAGCATTAAATATTTCCCCTCTACTAGTCAGGTTTGCATTTAATGCGACAGTGGAGAGATAAGGAGTGCGCTGAATCGGCAAGAGTTACCCTGAAGGTGCTTCAGCACAAACGCGGAGGGTATCGCTGAAGGAGCGGTTCGGCCTTAAGGCTCTGGTATCATGAGTGTTGATGGGTGTTCGGGCCAAACATGATTCAGCGACGTTATCATGCTGAAGTGGTCTACGGCGTGCTCTTTTGCCGAAGCATAGCTCGCTGAGGAGCCCCTTTTCCCCAGGCCCTGGTGTGCTATTTGGGCCTATATGGGCCGTGTTATCATGACTTCGAAGTTAATAGCATATGCATTTAATTGGACACAACATATATATTCTTTCATTGCAACATAGAAAATATGTTTAGTTTGTCCTATATACATCAATATCAGTATTTGGATAAGATTTTGCTTCTCTAGCAACATAATCATTAATGTATATGTAGATATTAAATCTGCGTGTAACATGTGAAATTAATGTCTAATTTTAATGCTTTGCCATGCGTGGAGTTTGTCATGTTGGTTGGTTTACGAATCAAGTTGCGTATTTATTACTTAGAGCGACGGGTTCTTCGACAAATAGAGGGTATTATTTTTTCACTTCCATATTAGATAATAGTTGTTATTTCGCTTCTAATTATTGCTTTTATCAGTAAAAAAAATGCTTTAAATGTTATACATACAATCAGATTAAAAACCTCAGCTGCCTCTCACCATAAAAAAACCTAATTTGAGAACCTTTATCTCCCACGTGAGTAAGTTTGTTCATTAGGAAGAGAGAAAAAGTCTAACAAGGCTTTTTCTCTCTCCTACCCTTTATTTTCTCATCTTTATTTTTCTTTATTTTCAATTTTGGTGTGTTTTAGAAGAATAATTTGCATCAAATAATATCATCCACAACACGATGATCATCTTCTTCAAACACAAATTTGTTGCTACATAAATCAAACTCGATAGTTTTACGACTGGATTGGATTCCATCCACCTTTAGACAATATACTAATGATCTTTCATAGTTACATTCAGATTTATCTTCGTTCAACAAAATTGTTTCAAATCTGCAATATTGGTTAATGTTATGGCATAAGTAAATTCTTATGGTTGTGGGGTGGGTATATGAAATCGCAAGTTGAGGGTTAATAATATATTTTGCAACGTTTATTTTTTGTTTTCAAATTAAGTATAGTCCAAGGGCTTGTTTGTCTTGCGGAAAAATAAGTTTAGTTTGTTCATTATTTGTCGTGTTTTATGTTTTTAAGTTTTTTAGACTATGTTAACCAATTTTTAAATCATGTTGTATAATTGTTAGAAAGAACGATTGATTCTTCGACATGTAGGGTGACTTCATGTTTTCTCCACTATTGATTAGAACTGTTATTTGTTATGATGATATAGTAGACTATATTCTTCGATAAAAAAAACATACAAATAGATTCAATTTGTTTTCAAATGCAACACAGTTTTAGTCAATTATTTGTTGAATTCATTTTAGTTTAGCTTTACATAATTCAATAAAAAAGCACTAATTTCACTGTTTTAAAAATCTATGCCTAGGATCACCCAGCCCCGTCTAAGTGCTATTTTGAGGGTCACCGTCCGAATTTATGTTCCTAGGGCGCTATCGATCGGATGCTTAACCAATTTATTGCCGCCTGTGCATAACCTTACGCCTAGGCGTTGTTCGGATACATTTTTCCAGCTACCATTATTTGAATAAGACAGTTAAAAAATTACTAACTCGCAATAGTAGCTCAATTCATAAAACTATTATACATCATAGTGACTTCACAATAAAAATCTTATTTGGAATCTCAAATTAAGAAACAATATGCTTCAAAATATTAAAAAAATAAAGATTTGAGAATAATTTAGATCAAAATAAAACACTTCAAAAATTGTATCTAATGAAATTTTTTATTACGAAAGAATTGATGAGAATATAATTTTTTTTAGTTTTCTTATATCTTATAAAAATGTATTTTCATTAAATAATTCACATTTTGTTGAATTTATAGTTTAAATATATTAACAACATAAAAAATATAAATCCGCCTGGACATAGCCTGAACCCTAACTAATACTCGCTTAGACTTTAGAGGTTTTGATTGTCAGACTAGAACACCTAGCGATTTTTTTAACACTAGCCAATCTTCACATTTGAATGAAATTATATAGTTACTCTTTTTCCTTAAAAAAAGCTTAATACATCTAAATCCTGAACTAGTCGAAAATGGACTCTTACCACCCTAAATTTTGAAATGTGACATACAATCCATGAACTTGTTTAAAACAAGTCACTTTATCCTCATCATCGTCACGTGTCAATTTCTGGTTGGTTTGACTTTTCAAAAATATTATTTTTCTAGATTTTTCCTTTCCAACCAGAAGCTATCATGTGGCATTGATAGAGGGGCAAATTAATGTATATTAAACAATTTAAGAAGAGATATTTAACACATTTGAAAAATCAGGATAACAAAAACTCATTTTAAACAAGTTCAAGAAGATACAGAAGCATTAAACTTTAAAAAAGGAACAAGAAAAATAACAGTGCATGTACGAAGGGATGGTTTTAAATTTGCATGTGGGAATTTGAAAGTTTATTAACATAAGATATTGCATTTATTGTCTAATGAGGCCGCAGACAAAAAGGTATATTACTTTTTCATGTGTCAAGAATCCAGGTTCTTATAGAAAAGGGAATCTTTTCAAGTTAATAACCAATTAAATGAGGAGCCACGCAATTATTTTGAGATTGCTGCTGTCTCTTAATTACAAACACAAAACAATAATATTAGTAACAAGAGAGAGGGACAAATATATCACTTTTGAGGATTATGTTTCTGTTACATTACTTCTGTATTGTTTTATAATTTTTCTTTTCAATTCATTTTAATAATACGAGTCCTTTTTTTTTGCCTAAAGACAGGGTGTCATGCTAGCTGATCGAGATGCCCTATCATGCTAACTAAGTAGACCTCCAGTTGTAATAAAAAAAAATGTGGCATGAATTTTAGAGGAACATTTATAAACAATATGAAGAAAAAACACAAAGACACTAGAATTTTATTTTATTTATGACATAACAAATATCAAACAAGGTAAAGGCTCATAACAACAAGAAAACTCAAACCATAACTAGTTACATATTGATATAGTAAAGAAACAACATAATCCACCCATGAGAGGAACATGGAATCATCATAATCAGAGGTCTCTGACATGGAAGACATTAGGGTTCTTAACAACAATATCATACATATAAACGGAACTAAACCTCGAGAAATCCCACGGAAGCGAGATTAGGTCAATGGAAGAGTGTTTATGGAACTGTAAAAGATCAGAATCTCCTCCATGGTACCTTTCCCATCCCAAATCCTTAAGAATTTTCTCAAGTAGAGTGTAAGAATTCACAATCTGATCGCTCGGCAAATGAACTAACACCTTTCTTCTGCCCATTTGAGGTTGATCTTCTACCAGCCTTATTACTCCGCTGTTAAACATCCAAACTCCTGACATTGTGTGTTCTAGTTTGATGCGTAGGTTTTGTTTTGGGAAAGAAACTAGAAAGAAGAGTAGTGAAGTGAATTAGTTGTGGGTTTGGTGAGTGAATGAAGGGGTGTATATATACAATCATTAGTAACAAAATAACAAGACCAACCAATTGAATGTCAAAAAAGAAAGAAGTGATAATAGGGCCGGGAGTATAGAATCTAGACATATAGAGTAGGGGTCCAATTAGGTCTAAATATTAGGGTACATTTATTCGTGTTGGGCACCATCTACCATCCGTGGGGTTATCTTACAAAGAATCTTTCTTTTGAACATTTTTTTTCTGTTATATAACAGTTTCATTGATATGTTATCCAATCTTGTGATCATATGATTTACTTGCTTTAAGCCTAGAAATATTTGTGTGCGAAGAGAGTAGCGGGAATAATATCAACAAAATTACTGTAAAATATATAACAAACTTAAAAAACACTGTTTCAAGAGTTAGTAACTGCATGCATGCTTTACAAAAATTAAAGGAATCTTCTTTTTGTTTTCTTTTAATGAAAATTGTAGTGAGACAAGAACACTATAGAGAAGAGTAGACATATTCTAAAATTGTAAAAGTCAAAAGAGGGGCTACAACATCACGAGCTATCCACGTGATGAGAGTGTCTATGATTCTTTCACTGTTAACCTAGCTAGCTTGATTGAAACAATCAAATAGCAAGAAGTTCTAAACTAAACCAATTTAATATAATATATAATTAAATTAGATTAAATGAATAAAAAATTTATTTCATCACAGATGTACATTCTCATTTTCTCATTTTCTATTTCAAATGATGTTTCGTTCATTGTTCGTAAATGTCTTTTTACACATAATTTTGATAGTTTAGTATTCTAAATCCCAAAAATTCCTTGATTATTTAATATAATCATGAATGTTGATCTCATGAAGTATATGTTGACTGATATATGAATAAAAAACTACATACACTAAACAATATATTCCACCACCAGAGAAAATATTAATATTATTAATATTCTACCTATTAACATTTGTTTTCACCTATAAAAATTTTAACCACACATTAGATTCCTAGTTAAGCTTCCAAATCTGATAAAATATGCCATGTCTTAAGAATATATTCATTTATACAAAACTTCTTAATTAGTAAGTATCTAACCATCAATGCCAAGCACAATAATTATCATCAATTGAGTGTAGCTCAAATTTGAGCACCTCTCAAAATAGGGGTAAGAGGTCCTAGATTCGAAACTCAACATTTTCATATTTCTCAGTAAAAACTCAATAATTATCAACAAAGATATTACTAAATGTTATATGTATTATAGTCTTGGCTCAAACTATTTCATAATAATCATTCTCGCAAAGCCATCGCAACATTTGATGTCACATGATTTTGATATATGGCAATAGAACTTATCTCCCATAGATTAAGCTAACATTTAAGTAACTATTTCATGTAAATAATTGATTTTTTTAAAATAAATTTGAGGCCGGGGTAACCATAGATCAAAGAGCTTCTTTAAAAGGACTGTGTGATTAGGATGGTGCTTGTGTATCGGGAAGGAAATGCATGTGCTGACAAAATGGGTTGTTTGATATGTATCTCTTCCTCTTGGTGGTCATTACTTTGAGACCCCCCAACCGGGATACTATTCAAGTTATGATCGAAGATCTCGTAGTGTTTTGTTTCCTACACTTGGTCTAGTGTAGTCGTTGTGTTTCTTATCTTTTCTTACCAAAAAAACTAGTGATTATAAGATAATTAAGATCAGTTTGTGACGCTTATAACTTGCAATTTTGAAATTCAAATTTTTTTTTTTGAAAACCCCCTACGGAGACGATGTGTCTCCCTAAAGAGAAAAGGTTGGAGCAGGTGAAAATTTCGGAGCGTATGTCCCAACTATATTGATGCATACGCTTGCTTACAAAACACGTACTCCTCTTTTATAAATAAAGCGGAGAAACTCAAGATGAGTGTCTCAAAAGTTACAAGAGTAAAAGACTCGGGTTCACAAATAGATCGGACTCCGAGTCACAGATAAAACGTTTCTTACATTTAAAATGAAACCAACAGAGATGTAAACAAAAACTAATATGGTCGATCGACGCTTGACTTTCATCAAAGACAAATTTATTCCTCGATGTTCAAAGCGACCAAGCGATTGCAAGCTATAACGACATACCAAATTCTCTAGCCCGTCCAGTTTTGAAAAAGCCCCACCACATTGACATGAATACCACACAGTTGTCTGGAATAGGGCTGCACAACCCGAGCCATCTCAAGGCCGAAAGCCACACTCCACGACTCTTGTTACATGCAATTAGCGCATGATCAATTGAGTCGCTGCTGTTACAAAATGGGCAGCAGTCATCCAGCCCACATCCTCGCTGATATAGCATCCGTTTAGTCGGCAAATGGCCGTGGACAACCAACCAATCGAAAAAACAGACCATCAGTGTAATGCAACTACTCCAAATGACCAAATAATTGAACTCCGGTTGCGGCCAATTCGAGGATTGATAGACGCCAGAGCAGAAGCTTGCACCCGAGTATACCTTGTGCTTCCCGAGTTCCCACAAAAATCGGTCCTCATTCGGTTCAAATGAAAGGTCCATGCGCGGCATCGTTACTTGCGCATCATCACCAAACAAATCTGGGCAAGATAAAGTAATCCAAGAACATAATTCCAAGCCTTTATTTTGCATATTTAAAAGCAAATTTCTTTTCCAAAAAGGACGGCCAAATCTACCATTGCCGAACACGGCTAAACAGCCCTCTCTCGAGCTCCAAGCTTTCTGATTGCATAAGGCGAAAAGATCCAGGAATACTTCCATAAGGCTGCTATTTGATGTCCAATTATCAAACCAAAAGGAGGAGAGTAACCCATTCCCAAGTCTCACTCAGTAATTTGAAGTGAAAAGGTCCCAATAAATATGATTACCATGACAGCAGCGTACAACATCAGCCCAAATTGGTGAAATGCCCAAAATTTTAAATTTAATAACGTTATTCCAGCAATTAAAACCATATCAATTCACACAACAATGAAACCACAAAGAACCATGGTCTCCCAATCGTAATTTCCACAACCATTTCAACAACAAACTACAATTAATCAATCGGAAGTTACGAATATACAAACCTCCAAGTGAATACGGCAAATTGATAGTGCTCCAGCTGATTTTGCAAATGCCACCTCTATTACCATCACCTCTCCAAAGGAAATTCATCATCAGCCTGGTCAAAGTATCTTCTACCGAGGTTGGTAGCTTGTAGAAGGATAATAAGTATACCGGAATGGAAGATAAAACTGATTTGATAAGAACAACTTTACCAGCATAGGATAGGCAATTCCCTTTCCAATTAGCGAGATTGAATTTGAATTTGGCAATTAACGGATCCCAAGCGGTAGGCGGTAGATGTTTAAAGGATAGTGGAGATCCAAGATATTTGATCGGAAACTTGTCAACACGACTACCAAATTGCGAGGCATAGTGTAGTAGGATGTCGTTATCCACATGAATACCCAATAGGGAACTCTTATGGAAGTTAATGGTAAGTCCCGATATCAATTCAAAGCATCTCAGAATTCGTACAAATACAGATATGACCGATTCGTTAGTTGGAAGGAAGCAAATTGTGTCATCTGCGAATTGTAATATCGAAATATCTGGTAAGAAATCATCCAATCGGAATCCTGGTAGAAGCCCCTTACGGATGCTGGCATCAATGATTTGTTTCAATCCTTCCACTGCGAAAACGAAAATAAAAGGTGATAATAGATCACCCTGTTTCACCCCCCTATGTAGTCGAATTGCATCGCTAGGAGTCCCATTTATAAGAATCGAAGTTGTAGAATTCTTACGGCAATTTTCTAACCAGGAAATCCACTTCTTATCAAAACCCAAAGCCAACATAACCGCATCATCGATATTCAAATTAACAATCAACTAAGCATATATAGCAGAGAAGTAAATAACAATAAGTTTTAGGAAGTTCCCCTTGATGATACTAAATATCATCCTTCAAGGGTACGTCTGCGGAGAAGGAGAGAAACTTTATTGATGACTCTTAAGGCGCAAGAAGATATTGTTTACATGTCGAAAGCACAGAACTAAGAACCCTAATTCGAAACTCAAAACAACTACAGAGAAGTAAGCACAACACTATACATGGGATAAAGGACTCTATTTATAACCTCAAATAGATCCGTTGAAGAATAATAATCGCCTCAAGAAAAGCCCTTTGGTCAGACGCTTCAAAGATGAAATCAAGAATAGATTACAGCCATGGAATCGCCAAATCGCAAATAGAGAAGAGAAAGGGAATTCAAGTTTTGCTTCTAAAGAAACCTTAAAGATACAAGAGGATATTTAAACAATCCTTAAACCAAAAAATGCAACACTTTAATAATACAAGCCCAAAAACGGGTTATACAAGAAAATGGGCTATGTAGAACTTAAATGGGATGGACTAAGAAAGAGCACATGGACACATCCGCAAATAATCTCCACCTTGACTAGTGTGCCTCCAACAAAGCCTCTTCAACCCCACTCCAAGGGCAATCACCAAAATCATTAGTTAGGAGCATGCTTTGACATACAGTCAAAACTCACCACACCCAACTTTTTTAAGGTAATCTGAAATTTTTTAACAGGTATAAATTTAGTTAGTATATCTCCAGTGTTTATACTTGTATGAATTTAATCAATTAAAACATCACCATTAGGTACTATATCTCTAACAAAATAATGTTTTATATCAAAATGTTTTGTTCTTTCATGATATACAGAATTTTTGCAGAGTTGAATAGTTGATTGTGAATCATAGTTTATCCCAACAATTTCCTATAAAATTCGAAGTTCGGTAATGATTCCTTTCAACCAAAGAGCCTCTTTTATTATTTCTGTTAAAGCAATGTATTCAACTTTATTGATGGCTTTTATGGCATAAGAAGATATTATTTACTGGTTGAAAGCACAAAACTGAGAACCCTAATTCTAAACTCAAAAAAACTATGTAGAAGTAAGATTAGCCCTATACAGGTGATAAAGGACTCTATTTATAACCTCAATTAAATCTGTTGAAGGATAATAACTTCCTCGAGAAAGTCTCTTTGATCAAACGCTTCAGAGATGAATTCAAGAATAGATCACAACCATGAAATCGTCAAATCACAAATAGAGAAGAGAAGGAAAGTTCAGGTTTTGTAAATTAAAGAGGATACAATCCTTTAACGAAAAAACTCAGCACTTTAATGATACAAGCCCAAAAATCAGGTTCCACAAGAAAATGGACTATGCAGAAATTAAATGGATTGCACTAAGAAAGAGTACAAAAACACATCCGCAAACACAATTTAGTGTATCTTTTAATTATATGTATCAAATTAAAAATTTTACGGAAAAAAACTTGTCATGAAAATGACACTTTCTATTTGTAGGATCAAGATCATTCTAGTTTAATTTTTTTCGATGGAATCTAAATATTTAAAAGTAATATATGTAATTTCATTTTGCAACCCTAGCTATCATTAGAGCTGCAATTACTTTTCCTTCTATTATATAAATATTTAATTACATAAAAAATCCTCCAATAAAATAATACTACCGAGTATTCGAATCTATGAAATGTTGAACATTAAGGACCTCCCTTTGATTGATTTTTAGTGTATAAACATACATTTAAATCAAAGGAGAAATGAAAAGAAGTTAATTTCTTACGAGTTGGTTGGTTGCCCACACATCATCACATGGGCTTAAATGGTCCAAATTGGACCATTTAGCCATTGTCTTTTCAAAATCTATCTTTCCCATCAACTTATCACATCTTCATATTTCCGCATTTATCAAATTTATTGTACTTAAAACAAAAAATTAAATCACGATTTCTACATTATGATGTATTTACTTTTTTATAAATATAAAATTTTGAAAAAATTATATATCGAACTCATGATCTCTCACATCTTCTTTGAAAAATGTATCAATTGAGCTACGTTCATTGATCAATATGTTGAAATTCTACATATATACCAATTAAGGTAGAAGGCAGAAACATAGTTATGCACTCTTAAAATTTGCTTATTCTAAAATTAGATAATATAACAAACTTTATTTTATAATTGAGAGGGCATGAGTGTAATAAGTAATTTTCAATTTTATTAAATTGACCGTAGACCTAGTTATACATGAATTTCTAATAACACAATTTTAATATATCTAGAATCGTATGTGTCTTGAATTATAGCTTACATAATCTCAGTTGTATTTTTTAATGATCATTTCAGTCGTATTAGAAAAATAATTAATTCACAATCTATACATAATAATATAAAAAAAATAATAAACTCAAAACTAAACTAACTTAAAACTAAAATGCAAAAAAATCTAGTTGTATCAAAAAATATATAAGCATAATGTTAAGAAGTAAAATGAAAGACGAGGTCCTATAAAATATAGAAATAAAGAGTACTGGAAGCAAAATCGACAAGGTCTTAGTATATGACACTATCTATCTATCTCAATTGTTCCTCTTTATCAATACTCTAAGATTCTTATGAAACTAATGTGTCACTTTTTATTTTATATGGTGAATCCTCAAGAAACTTCTACACATCTATCTACCTTTTTTTTTTTTATCAAAATGTCAATTCTAGTACCAACATATCTTATCATCTAGGTAGTTGAATGATGATAAATTTACTATTTATATTGGTACAATTAATTGTACGATTACATATGTTTTTTTATAATGAGCAATTACATGATTTTAAAGTTTATCCATGATAATATTATGCATGCATATCAAGAGTGGATTGCTTGAAATTTAGACAAGAAAGAGATGGCAAGAATCTACAAAATCCCATTTTTATGTTTTTCTTCTAGGAAATATAAGACTATTAAACTCTCTAGTGCTTAAAATTTATTACAATAAACCCAATTGGTAGCTTTACTCTTTGATATTAAGATAAGCCTACTCCTAGGTAGGCCGTCCTAAATCTATGCCTACATCTAGGCCCACTTGCTACCATCATCATGACTTTCTATCTATAAAAAAGAGAAGTCAATCTCCTTCAAAAGGTAACTGAAAACTCTCACAAGAAACATACCCATTCTCCTCCATCTTAAGAACTAACTTAAGCATCGGAGGGGTTGTAGGTACTCGACGGGAATCTCAACGGAGCTCGAATGATCTCGAAGAACCCGAAGACCCCATGAAAAACAAAGTCGGTTCGAGATTGACAAAGATGTCATCCAGGTATCAAATTGGTGCGGTGAGCGTGGACCGACTCGAGCGTTCCCTCTCAAATATTTCAGATCTGACAAACTTTCCAAATCCAAGCTTTCAAGCTCAACAAGAATAGAGAAAAGAAAAGAAAAAGGTCTATTAATTGAAGCAAAAGAAGGGATTAATTGGGTGAGGAACAGAAGAGGAAAAAGAAACAAGAGAAGAGAAATAAAAAGCCACGGGTTTGTCATTTCTGCGTGTTCGGCGGTACCCATTCAAGGTTCGACGGTTCCGGACGTTCGACGTAACCCATTCAAGCTTCAGCGTGACCCATTAAAGCTTCGACGGTTCCGCACGTTCGGCGTGAACCATTCAAGCTTCGGCATCTATACGCCTTCGGCGTGATCATTAGTGTTTCGGCGTATATGCGCGTTCGGCGTGACCCATTTGAGCTTCGGCGTTTATAGGCATTCGGCGTGACCCATCCAAGCTTCGACGTCATCATGTGTTCGGCGGTACCCATTCGAGCTTCGGCGTCGCCGTGAGTTCGGCGTCACCCATTCAAGCTTCGGCAATAACCATTCCAACTTCGGCGTGAATACTCAATCCAACACTTGCGGCATACCCAAGTTCAAGGGATAAATTACTTTTGTTTTGAAAGAAAAAGAATGAAAAGGGGAAAGAAAAAACAAAGGTTCATGGTAACATTTCAGAAAAAGGCAAAATAAGGAGAAAGGAAAAAGAAAAGGAAAGACAACGCACCAGGTTCAATTAATTTCTTAATTAATTTCCTTCAATCAATTGAATTCATTGAGACAGTTTTGGGTAATTAAGAAAAAGACAAAAGAAAGAAAGAACAGTGAAAAAAAGAAGAAGTTTCATCTCTGCCTCGTTTTCAAGCTCTGGCGCAAAGCTCCAACAAAGCAGAGGCCGAACCATTCCTCCGGCGCCTCAGAGCTTCGTCTTTAAAGGACGAAGCTATAAGCATCAATGTCTCTGCAAGCGCCAACCTCTATAGTCCCCGCTTTGACCAATCGGAGCTCCTTCGACCATAACCAGGTCACTTTCAACAAACCCGATCTCAAAAGCTTCGGTCTTTGTCAAGCCCGCCGCTACAGTTCCGGTCTCCCCCTGAGTCCGGCGCCGTCGGCAGTTCAGTCACCTGGGAAAGCTCAAGCCCAGCGCGAGTGCGGCCTCAAAAGCACCCATCAGCCAGACCAGCAGGCTTCGGTGCCTTCACCTAATCGATCTCTATGAGCGTCGTTGAAGCTTCCTTCGACCTAAACGATCACCTCAACCATCGATTATTTCCAGCGCCCCTCAGCGAGCTCGACCTCGGTGAGCCCCGGCTTCGACAAGCATGATGTGCCTCTTCGGTCTCAATAGCTTCGATCTCGGCGACTTCAGCCTCGTCAAGCATTACTTTCGGTGACCTATGCATCGGCCAACAACTCCGGCGTAAACGGATCCACTATCCTCAACAAAATCATGGGTTTCGGCGTCTTCATAAGCTCAGCCCCACAACTTTGGCTCTAATGTAGCATATGCTGAACAATGAAGCTCTGGTCACAGCAGCTTCGGTCACACAAATTGGCCGTTGATTTCTTCGAATCCTACCTTGCCAAATTATATATATTGAACAGTTTTGGTATCAATATGTCTAGCCTTAGCTAGCTCCGATCACCATAACCTCGGCCTCCAGCTTAAGCCATTAGCCCAATGAAAGCTTCCGTCACTACAAGCCTCGCAAGCAAGTAAATACATCTTGGGGCGAGGGAGAACCCTTGGAGCTGTAGTTGAGCAATCAGTAACATGACGCTATTTACACTGCTGATTAGACGATTTTCATCGCCACCGCCGCTTTGGCGACAACGACCCCAGCTGAGGCCGCTCCGTTAGCCTCGATAATTCAAGCTTCGGCGCTCCCAAGCTTCGATCTTGACAGCTTCGGCAAGGAAGAGGCTGAGCTATGTATCCGGCGCATTCAAACTCCGGCAATGCAAGCTTCGATACAATAGAACCAGCCCCAAAGCCTCAATAATTCGGCCTCCACAAGCTTCGGCATCCAACACCAGTAGCTTCCCTCGGCGCAGCCTCCGGAAGACTCGGCCTTAGCAAGTGCCGAGGGGATAGCTACGGTGCCTTCACCAATTCGGTCTCTGCGAGCACTACTGAAGTTCCTTCAGCCTGAATGGCCATCAGCCTCTACAATCTCTAAGTCACTCCCGGTGATTCCTTAAGCTCGGCATCTTAACAGCGTCGACAAATCCCCTCAACAAGCTGGGTCCTTGTGAAAACCCCGGCATCCCCGTGGGTTAACCCCATAAATTTAGCAACCCCAACTGAGCCCCTTGCCTTTGGCGTCGGCCACGACGAAGCCTCTGACAACCTCAGTAGCACTGGCGAATTCAACAACTCCGACCTTGACAGCTTGGTTACCCAGGCAACTCCAACTTCCACTCCTTCAGCTTTGCATTATATCGACCTCTAATTTTGGGACACCAACCAGCTCGGTAAGTGATATCAAGATAACCCTATTCCTAGCTAGGCCACCCTAAGCCTACTCCTAGCTAAGCCGCCCTAAGCCTATGCCTATATCTAGGCCTACTTACTATGTCATCATTACTTTTCCATCTATAAAAGAGAGAGCCATTTCCTCCAAAAGGTAACTTAATTCCCCACAAGAAAACTCCCATCTCTCCTCCATCTTAAGAACTGACTTAAGCATCGGAGGGGCTTCGCCGGAACCTCGGCAAGCCTTGTTTTGTAGGTGCTCGACGGGAATCTCAATGGAGCACGAAGACCTCGAATAACCCGAAGACCCCACGAAGAATGAAGTCGACAAAGATGCCATTTTTGGGTATCAAATTGGTGCGGTGAGCGTGGAGTTCACTTGTTCGATTTTCAGATCTATGTTCTTGATGCGATCTATCAACTTAAATCTCTACATCTCAAGAAGCTCCTTTTGAACAAAAGTCACC